>WUQG02048240.1:0-10407 GCA_011317285.2 Androctonus mauritanicus
ATTTAAAATTTATAGAATATAGCAATTTGAATGAGTTCTTTGTGCTTTGTTCTTTTTCTGTTAAGCTGATATTGTACGTTAAGCCTGACGATGACTGCTAGACCTGTTGAAAACGTTTGTCTTAGAGTAATAAAGATTTTCTGTCAACTGCAAATATTGCTGTTTTTCTGGTTTAAAAATATATTTTTTATTCTCATTCTAACAATGTAAAAAACTTTTTGAATTTTATTTCTTTCACAATTTTTCATGCATTATATGAAATCAAAGAAAAACAATTTTTTTATATGAAATCTTAGCAATCCAACAAAATATTTATTTTTTGATAACAGTAAGCCTTTTGAATAAAATAAGCTATAAATGAAGAAAATTGGACTGTATTTTAAAAAAATTAACAACAACAACAAAATGAAGTATTATGCAAATTTTCATTAATTAAGTTATGTTAGATAATTGGTTAAAAATTTACATAAATTTATTTAAAAATTGTCATTTTTATTAATAAAATATATTTATTGGTATATTTTTATTTCTTATCAATAATTTTTATTTTAACTTTTTATAAATTTTTGAATTTATATCAAAAAACATAACAAATATGAAAATTGTCCAGTCATACATAAACAGCTATATCATCATTTATTTTAATTAGCCTACAATTGTTTTGTTGACACTCTACACCAAATCCCACATGCAGTACAATAAAATAGTATTGGCTGCAATTTCCTGCAAAATAAACAATAAATGCCCACCATAAACAATAAAAGTGCCACGCTCTTTTAAATAGCTGAGGGTATTTACATTAAAAGTTTCTCACATTTCATTTAATTATTGGTAAAAATAAAGCAATAAATGAGCAAATAAGTGTGTTTATTTTAACAGAATTAATCAATATTTTTGAATTATTGATAATATTTTTTCAGTTTTACAAATTTTAGAGCTCACTATATAAAAATTTCATGTTTCACTTAAAATTTCAAAAATAAATTTATCTTATCCAGAAACTAAAATAAGATTACTAATAATAGAATACAAAGCAGAATCAATAAGATTCAATGAAAAATAATCCACATTCTATTAATACCAATCCATTCAAATTTTCTATCTTTAAAACATAATTCAAAAAAAATTTTAACAATTGAAAAATTTAGGAACTATCATTGGAGACATGTATTTTCAACCAATAAATGCAAAAAACCAATTCACAATTGCTGCATTGAGTAAATCAGAATTGAATTTCTTTTCTAATTTTTTTTATTGCTTTTTATTCTTCTTTCATGACATACATTCACTTCAACAAACCTCAATGGATTAATATGATGATGCACATAATTTTGATTATATCTTATGGAATATAACTTTTTTTATATAATTTAAAAGAGAATCATTGCTTATCTTGTGTTGATATTTTTAAATTTTCAAAATAAAAAAGTTTAAATTGCTTTATTTTATAATTTAAATATTTTTATTTACAACTGTTTATTAAAAAAATTTAAAAAAATAATCACAAGGTAAACAAAAATTCACTTCAGATAATATGAAATGCCAGTTAAATTAGATTCTATTGTATTGATTATTTTTAATAGGCTTGGTTCTCTAAAGATTTCTAATAATATATTAAATTTTATTTAAATTGTTTTATATTTAAACAAAACATTGCCTCAATTCTTTGAACATCTTTTCCCTTAATAATAATATATTGATTATCCGTATTGATCATTCTCAATAGATATGATTCTCCATTGGATTGTGACAATGTACAATAGAGCATTGATTATCCAAACCACTGCAGTCCAAAAATAAAATTACAATATCTGTGGAGCTCACGGACCAATGAGTGTAACTTACAGGCATTAGGCCTAACGGCGGATAATGGCACACTGCGGGTACGGATGGGGTAATGAGGTTAGACCAAATTAGACAGAGACTATCGTTTAATGAACCAATAGCTTCCTTTATTGTTCAAGAGAGAGTTCTTTACAGAATAATAGAAATTTACATATTTACATCTGACAGTCCTAGTCCCATACCTTAATGCTGGAATTCTGTAGGAATTCAAAGTTTGAGTTCGTTTTTCTTTTTGATGTTGGCTCACGACGGATTGGAGAAATAAGTAAACCTTCTGTTGACCTTAAACAAGAAGATGATGTTGGAGCACTTAAGAAAAGAAGATGCACAAAAGCAAAGAACAGTCAGTGAGGACGATGTTCTATCGATAGCAAGCTGTAAGTTTCACTGCCAGAAAAAAGCGGAGAAGAAAGTGGCTATAGGAGAGAAAAGTCTGCTTCGCTTGCGTCTTCCTCGGTGTTTCTTTTCCAACTGGTATCCCCAAGATATTTCTCATGAGAGTTTTTATAATATTTTCAATAATTCAACCTTTCACCTCAGTTGGTGAAGAGGAGAACGATGTTTAGAACATTTGTCTCAACCCAACACCTGTATTTATAATTAAACAATATTTAATTCAATCAGGACAAGAGTACACGGGCTGGGTTTCCGATGATCGGTGTCACATTGCTATGTCCCTCTCTCTCCCCGCATTCCTTTTTCGTTCTCCCCTCTAATAATAAAAAAATGATGTTAACAATAAAAAAGATACAGGAATTTGGAGGTGAGGAGAGAGACACCACATTCGGCCTGGACTCCTGTCTCTCATATATCTAATATAAACTTTTACAATCAAATTTCAAGGGAGATATTCAAATTGAACCTAATCTGCCAAATTAATCCCTTGATAATTTAACAGAAATTTTAATTGGAAATAAATTAAATTTTTAAATTTATAATATCTATTTTTAATTCACTGATTGCTATGCTGGAGTATTATTCATGCCACTTAATCATTCACTTTTGATTATTTATTCAAAGATATATACAGTATAGTATAAAAATAGTCTTAATTTATTATTAAAAGAGTTAAAAATCAAATGTCATTTTGATTAATAATTGCAAACCATTTCCTAAATTAATTATTTTTTACAATACTTCATATTTTAATATATAATATAATAATTACATATACAATAATTTAATTGTAGGCTTAATTATACATTTTATATAAACTGAATATTTTCATGTATGTTCGATTATCCAAAATATTTTATTAATTGAACAACCTTGATCCAAATTAGTTTGGATAATTGATGCTCTACTGTGTTTGAATTTTATACAAAACAAATAATAAATATGAATAATATAAGGCTGACTTAACATAAAAATAGAACAATTTAATGCATATAATTTTTGATTTAATTTTGGAATGAAAAAGATCAAAATCAGAAATTACATATATTATTGAATTTATTCCATAAATTTTGAACATAGAAATAAATGTTTACAACAAAATATCCCAAAAATTTATTACTTAATTTCAGAAGTAGGCTTAATAATTCAAAAGATATAGAAAATTCCTTATAAACATGGAAATTTTAAGTTCCACCACTGGATCTAAAAACAGTTAAACATGCTCTTAATTATATTGATGCCTGCATCAAAGTAATTAAGAAGAAATGGAATTCTAAGAAGGGTTAATCAATAGTTATTAAACATGAATGAGAGGATAAATAAGTTTTCAATTTTATTTCATTTCTAACTATACAGTATTGTTTATGAATACTGAATTAAACTATACTGTACACATTAGAAATACAACACTGTTAGATTGGCCAAGAGAAATGTTTTATCTTTCCAATAAGAGGACCCATAATCAAATTAAGATCTGAACCTTAGAAAATTTATATGAGAAACCAGACTCAGCTTATTAATCCTTGTCTTCTTAATGAGTGTTATTACTATTTAGTAATTAGTGAATGAATGAGAAATGGTATTAAAAAATAATAAAAAATAACATCTGCAAATTCTAAGTTGCTTCTTATTAGAAAATAATTTCCTTTACCAGTTATAGATATCTTACAGATTGTGAATTCTTAGTTTACAAATTTTTGATTTAACAAGTTGCAAGCAATGAAGATTTCTGACAAGAATAGATCTTTTATCAATGAAAAAATGGAAAAGCTGCTTCTCACCTGGACTAGAGAAAGACAGATGGGAGATCCAGTAACTCAGGTTGTGAGAAGGCTAGGTTAATTTTTGAAGAATTGCAGAAGAAAATGTCAGGATGTACCTCAGATCAAACTGAGGAATTTAAAGTGAGACGAGGCTGGTTTCACAGATTCAAAGATAGAACAGAATAAAGAAGACTACATTTCAACATCCAAGTGTTAATAAATTGTGTGTATAGTGCATAAAATAGTGTATTTTGTAATTTAGTATGTAATACAATAGTAAAATACATATAGTAAAGAAAATAATATAATGTATCTCTCTCACCTCCCTATTAGGAGAAATAGGATAGGATCTCACAATGAATTAATCTACTTTCCATAATCTTATATAGGAAACATTGTCTGGCAATTCGACAGTTTCTCAATTTAACACTAGTTCGGCAATGGATTAGTGTTGAATTGCAAGGTACCAATATATGAGAAATAACTGCTATGTAATATTTTACAATTAAATCATGCTTTTGTTTCATTTCATTCCATTATTGAACAATATAATAATGCAATGATTTTCAATCCATTAGTAGGTCATGAAATCTATTTAATAAATTAAGATCAACATTTTTTTAATGAAACAGAATATAATATCAGAGTGCAATGCACAGATACTTTGAAAGGCTGCACATAATGTAACAAACAAAATGTAAGAGAGAGAGAGAGAGATAATATGAGGAATGCACACATTAGCTAAGACTGTTAACAATCAGAAGTTATCAAATTTGATATTTTTGTGCATTTGCTAAAATCATAACATTTTAATTAAGTACCATAAATTGGATTAAAATGGATTATCTTCTATAATGTATTTCTTACTGTTGATCATAATGTATTTGTTATTATAATTCAATCAGAAAAGTTTGAAAAACACTATAATAATGTTTATATAAGAAAAATTTCAATTATTTCTTCAAATTCCAGAAAGCAATCTAGGAATGTAATCAAATTATTTAATTTTCATCTAAAATCATCATATTTTACATATGCTATGATATTAAATTCTATAAACATAAGCAAATTCAATAATTCATACAAATAAAATTTAATTTTTCATATATTAATTCAATTTTAATCAAATATTTGATTTGTTTTTCAAATAATTATCATTTTTTATAATTAATTATTTAATCAAATTTAATGGGCATCATTTCTAATATTGATTTAATAAATTTTATATAAAATTTGATCATATAATAATTCCTTCATATTTGTATATAGAATAAGTGTGAAATTTACTTATTTATATTAAATATTAATAATTATATAAATTCATTCTGTTTCACTACTGATAAAGGGACAGCTCTTTTATAAGAGTATACAAAACTATTCCAGAATGTTTCAGATCAATCAATGAACTTTCTTCAGTAGTTACAGTAAATATTCTATTATTTATTTGTTAATAAATATAAAAAATAAACAATTAAATTAATAGAGCATTTACTATAATCACAGAAAAAGTTTGTTGTAAAACTGAAATAGACAAAATAAAGTTCCATATAATTCTGTAAAAAAAAAACTTTGTTTATAAATTAATTACTATTTAGTCAGTATTTATAAATCAAAATTTAACTTATCTTTTCTTGATTACCATCAAAGTATACTACATTATTTTTTAACACACTTGATACGATGGTTATCAAAGAAATGCAGAATCAAGTTTGAATATTGGTACTCAGACTTCACTTGCACTCTTGATATATTCAGAATTCAACAGTTCATCCCTTATATCTTTACAAAGTTTCTTATCTTATGTCTTTACAAAGCTTGTTTTCAGTCATTAGCATCTAACTTTAGACTGCTTAATCATTATATTATAAATTCTTGCTATCATCATTACAGCTTACACACATGAATGTGCTAGCATTCTAAGTAAAAGGAAGTCATTTTAAACTTACTGAAAAAATTGAATAATTTAAAAAATTGCAAAAGGCATGTTTTTAAGTGCTGTTATTCGATCAACTATATCCATGCCTCTGCTTTTTCTACTCAAGAAAAGACTGGAAAAACAGTATCACATAAGCAGGAAGGGTTTTTGAGTGTTTTTTGCTATTACATCAATTTAGCATAAACTAGTCAATTGTGCATTTGATGAAAATAAAAAAAAATAAATAATAGAGATAGGAAAATATGAATAACTTATAAGGAATAATTTAGTATGTCAATCTAGAGAGAGAACTTTTTCATACTAATTTATTAATATGCAATATAAAACCATAGTACATATAAATATTAGCATAATATCAGAAACATTCTTCATTTTAAGTAAAAAATGTCAGGAAAAAGTGATAATCTTTTTGCAAGGAATTTTTGCAAAAAACTTTATTTTTCCCATAAGTTATTGAGTTCAGCATTTGTGAATTCAGTATTCACGGTGTTTTTCAAGAATGCTATTCTTATAAATATATTGATTTTTTTATTGAATATTAAAAGAAAACTATTTATATGAAATTTTAGAGAAATAATAAATGTAATAAAATAATGAAAAAAAAAAAAAATACTTACCATTGAGCTTTTTGCAATTTGAAAAAGAATCCAATGCTTCCTGATATTGTTTTAAGTGAAAACAGGCTATTCTGAAATAAACAAGCATTTAGCAATGAATAAGAAGTTTAAGAAAGTTTATCCACTTAATATAAAATGATATATATATATATATATGAAGATTTCTCTAAAAAAAAGTTACAAGAAATTTACATCAGCCTGCTTTTATAAATTTGCAATTACATTCAGAGCTGCAAGGATATCAAACTTTCTGGAACCAAAAAATTATGCAAAAGATTTCAGAAAATTAATGGCCATCCATTTATCCTCTACATTCCAGAATGGGATCTCCAGGAACAAGTAAATGAATAGATATAGAAAAAATTAATATATTCAGATAAAAATTTGAGAATAGCCAAAATATTGCAATGATGTATGTAATTAAATTTCAATTGGATTTTTAAGACTTTTCAAAAAGAAAGAAGAATGACATTTTTTATTCTATCTGAATAATAATAAAACTTTCATATTTTAATTTTAGAAAATTTAACATGATAATTATTCTTTTAACTTATAAGTACTACAAGATAATAATCATTATAGAGTTTAAAGATATTTGCATTTTAATCTATTTCAAATTCAATATTTTTTTTTATAGCTTTTATACAATTTTAATGAAAAATCAATGGAACTACAAAATGCTTAACTCCAAATGTAATTAATAATGATATAAATTATTCTTTTGATATACAGGGTGGCCCAAAAGTAGGTTTACAGTTATTAAACTACTTTTTTTATATGGTTGAAGTTACTTGCTTAGTAATACCAATATAAAACATTGTATTGGTATTACTAAATACATATATTACTAATATATGTATTTAGTAATATTATAGTAATATGTATACCTGTATAATATTAACATATATAACTGCAAACCTACTTTTGGGCCACCCTGTATAAAAAGCCTATATATAAGCTGACCAGAATGAAATGAAAATTATCTGACAGAACCAAGATCTTCCTTGAAAAATTTAAACAGTTGTTTTGGAAGAAGAATCAATCAGCAATTATATAATTTACATTAATTAGTTTCTATTCTATAGAGAGAATACTAATTAATTGACTGCGTTTTTGAACATTTTTAAATAAGCAAATGCAGATGTTTCTCAAATTATGAATATAATTTATTTGTTAAGTTCTTTTTTGAACTCAAAAACTCTTCTTATGTTGAATTCAATCACTACATACACCTATATTATATTGTGTAATATATGCCACAATTGAACCAATTAGAAGTTCATTTCAGAGATATAAATAAAAAGTTTGATTATAAAATGAAGATTTTTAAGTAAACTCTTTCTTCTTGAAATATTGCTGTGATATGTTAAATAATTTTACATATTTATTGCTAAAATTTTGCTATTTTATAGTGTTTAAAATTCTTAAAGAATTTTGAAATTTTTTGAAAATAAAACTGTATGGTCATATGTATAAAAGTTCATAACTAGAATATTCATATTCCAAGAAATCTGTATTTTAAACAAATAAAAATAATTTTATTATACCTAACAGAATGCAATATTTTATTTTTATCACAGAAACAGCTGTATTTATTCAAAAATGTGTTAACTTGAAAAAAGATGACACATTGCCAACAGATTTAAAAATCTTTGAAAATGCAGTAAAGCAGACTATACTCTGAAATGCACAATTCAAAGCAACATTACATTGATTAAATAAAAAATGCAAAATTTTTTTGTAAGATATTACATTTAAAGATTGCAATATTTTTCAAGATATTACAATCTTTGAATTACAAGCTCCAAATCTGACATTCATCTTATGATATCTGCCATCAATGGCTTTTCAATATGATTGTCATAATGGAATACCATAGATAGTTGTTTCACATTTCAATTCAATAATATTTCCAGAAAGATGTACAATGATATTGAATTTTATAAAGAAATTCATCAAAAAAAAAGTGAAATATCTTCACAAAGTTCTTCCTAACTATATATTTTAGAATGACAACTGTAAATGGCACATATCTATCAACATCTATAGCAGGGGTTCTTAACCTTTTGATCATTCTATACTCCCCAATGGATTATCCAATATGATCCCATACCCTTTAAGAAGATTCTATCACATTCTATTCATGTATTATCCAAGTATAAATTAATACATTAAATAAAATAAATACCAGTACCCAGAGATCAAGTCCCATATCACCAGCATTTGGTTCCCATATCCCCAGTTAAGAAACTTGATCTATAGTTTATAAAAGTACTAGGTAAGAATCAGACAGTAATTTTTAGTCAATGCAATATCCCAGTAAAGTCATTTTTTGATTCTCATCTTCTACTAATTAAATATTTAAAAAAAACCAAATTTCTAGCATTCAATGTACATATACAAAATCAGTTAAATTTTAATTTCTTCATATAACTGCATGTGATTTTGATAAATAACTTTTCATTGTTTATTTTTGCTGATAATTATATTATACATTCCATTTTGTTTTACATAATATTTTCTTTATTTTTCAGCTATATAAAATACAATACAAGTAATTCTTGATGTATGATCATTTGACTTATGATACTCCAATCTTATAATGACTCTTATGATTTTCCAAATTTTGTTATTTTCATAGCATATTGGAGAGAGATATTTTTTTTAATTTATTAAAAATGTAGTAAAGCAATTGCTTATCACTTTGGGGATATGGGTTCAATTCATGCTTTGGACCCATATCCCCAAACCTGGGCTTCATTTATGCTTCGAAGCCCAGATTTAATTCTAGATTATTTTATAACCTTGAAATCCTGGAATCAAATACAAATGATTATATCATTTTAAAGAATTTAGTATTTCATTATCTATTATTACTAAAATTATTACCATTATGGGTCCCTATTGTAAGTTAATACAATACTGTTATCAAAACATAACCCCATCCTAAGTCAAGGACCATCTGTTCTACAAATATTACTTGGCATTTTGATTCTGGTATATAATTTTTATAAGTCTACTGAACTATTATATATTGATTTGCTGCATAATAAAAATAATTTTTGACCAATTTTCATTCCAAATTTAAACAACAAGACAACCATAAGGAAAATATATATATATTTCTTTTTCCTTATAACTATACCTAATAATTTATTTGTATTAATATATAACAGTTCTCTCTTGAATCATTTTTAGTTATGTTCTTAATCTTACAATTAAAATTAAGAAGAAAATTTATTATTTATTTGCACTGAGGTTAATGGCTAAAGGTAACTGTTTGCGTGCATTTGTGTGTAACTAGATTGTAAGTCTAATAGTGAAGCAGAGAAAAAAGGAAAAGAATTTCTGTTTCATAGTTATAAAGTGACAAGCAATTCATAATTATAATATCAATATAGTTAAAATCTAAGCACCAACAGCAATAGCTTAATCAATAAAAAAACTTTATTGGTGTAGTACTTTCAATTGCTACGCAATCATCATCAGCATTAAATTATAATCACTAACATAAGAACAGTTTAACAAATTCTTTCTGTTAAAATATTCTTATGTTAGTGATTGTAATTTAGCACTGATGATGATTGCATAACAATTGAAGAAAGTACTATGCTAACAAAGTTTTTTGTCGCTTAATCTATTGCTGCCAGTGCTTAGATTTTAACTATATTAAAAGCACAATGAGCTAAAGAAAAATTGAATTTTCATGTTAACTAAATTCAGTCAGAATAAATTAAGCCTAGGACACACAGAGACTTTTCTGCGCAGAAATACAGAAAATCTGGCAAAAAGCAGAAAGAAATTTATGCGTATCTGAACAGAAAAAGGGCAGAAAATTGACATGAGCACA
>WUQG02048251.1:0-10407 GCA_011317285.2 Androctonus mauritanicus
GACGTTGGGGTATTAGCATTACCCAATTTAAATTATTTGTGTGAAAATCAAGATCTGGAATTGATAGCTAAATTTATTGCAGGCGAGTTGCCATCTAACGATTTTTATATAAATGTGCCACAATATAATACTCGAAAGCAGGACTTTATTTTTTTACCGAAACATAGGATTGAAAAATCATTGAGATCTTTCTGGAATAGAGCAGCAAGAAGCTATAATGTGAGATATAACTTAGAATAGCAGGGGGTGCCCGCACTTGCATTTTTATGTAGGGCATAATAAATAAATAAATATAAAATAAATATAGTCTTTGCAGGTAGCAAGGAATACTTTTCTACTGAAGAATTAAAAACTACAATTGTGTTTTATTGAAAAATATTGATATCAATGATATAAGCAGCCTTATTCAATCAATATCTAGTAGAATATAAATTTATTTTGAAGCAATGTGGTTTTTATAAACTACTAAGTTCAGTGCTTTCATCACTTCGAAATAAACAATTTTTGTTTATTGTTTCTTTAAAACGGTTTTTCTCAAAGTGCGTTCCGTGGAATTCTGGGGTTCCGCGAACCAATTATCGGGGATCCGCGTAGAAAGGAAAACGATCTCCTCTAAAAGTTTTAATTTGAATTTTAATATAGGAAAAATATATTTTATTTTTGACATCAACTTTAAGAATATTTTTAACCAGCATTGAACTAAACATCGAAAATTTATACAACTCAATGCAATCTTATCCTTCTCATTAAATTCTTATATTCATGAATTAATAGTTACGTTTTTTATTGGATATGTTATTAATTCTCTTTTTATTTTGTAATTATTCTTATGTTTTGATTTTCATTGAACATAAATTAGTATATATATATATAATTTAATTTAATATTTAATTTTAAAAAAAATTTATTTTGTTATTTTTCCTTACAAAAAGAATTCAGTGCGAAAATTTATATTCTTTGTTGCAGTTTTTTAGTTAAAAAATTTGGAAGATACTGAATGTTCCTGAATGTAAAAGTTACCTGTTTTTAATTTGGGTAAAATAACTTCATTTCTTCTTTTTTTTAGTAGCAGTATACGCCAAAAAAAGGATGATAATAATACGACCCATACAACAACTCCTGTTTTCAAAAGGGTTCCGCGTAAACAAAAATAAGTTGATAGAGTTCTGTGGTGCCAAAAAGTTTGAGAAACACTGCTTTAAATATACGATATTATTAATATTTCAAATATAGAGTTCTGTATGGGATCAATAAAGGCAGAATCAAAAATTTCACGAATATTTATTATTAATGTATTTCGATGAAAAATCAGTATATAGATTTTTTAGCAGCTACAGAGAACAAATCTGATAGTGATTCATATTTAAATTAATGGATCCCATAGGGAAATTCGAATATCAACAGGTATTTAATGATAATGATTAAATACCTATTAATAATAATAGATTGCCCTATACTTCCATTTTTTAGGGGAAAGTTGAAGCAGTTGGGGATTATAACAAGCTGATAAAATTGGGACTAAATTTTGGACTGTTTTCTGATAAAATGAAAATGCAACCGGACGATATTTCAGATTCTCAACAACTCTCATTTCATGATAACATTATATCAACCAAAGGTAATTCATCTCGTTATGAAGAAAGTGTTACTCGAGACATAAGTACCACACATAAGAAAAGGGAGGTAAATATATATTGAAGTATTTATTTATTTGTTATTATTTTTTATTTATAATACTCATTATAAATCATTTTCGAATAATTTTCCATTAATGAATTTGAATATTATTAAAGATGTTCTTATTGCAGTATATTATAAATCTTTATTTCTGTTATCGTTTTTGTCAAAATTTACAAATACAACTGAACATTAAGCAACGTTTGATAAAAAGGGAAGTTTCATTGTCGAAGAGATTTTTCTATATTGTTTAGAAATATCACACGAATTCTGCATGAAATATGCCAAGAAGCAAATGGGTGAAACAAATATAAAAGAATGAGAATCAACTAATTTTATCTAAGATATTTTTCATGAATATAATTTTACTAAGATTCTTTCTTTTATAACATTTAAAATTGATTTAAACCTTTTTAATGTACTTTCAAACTTTCGGCTGCGAAGAGTTTAATACATTCGTGAAGAAAAGTATTGAATAAACGACCATAATATTGATATATTAAAAACCAGTAGCGTCACTACGGACAGCAATGAGTGCAGCTCACAGCTGGTGAAAATATCGTGGGGGTGACACCCAATATTTTCAAACGTATGTTAAAAAATTATATTTTTGTCAATTTCACAAATTTAAGCCGTTTTGAATCGCTTACCAAATCCCTATATGTAGGTACAGATTTTAATGTTTAAATTCTAACAACAAATGATATCCCTTAAAAATTCTTAAAATGGATTTAAGAGTTTATAAGGGATATAATTTATTGTTACGTTGAAAGTACCTGTAACGATCAAATATCCAATTTTATATATAAAATGTTTGGTCTTTAGAAAGCACAGATTAGGCCTATATAGTTTATATTTTGAGAGCGCCAAAGAATTTGTAATTTTCTATTCCATCCTGTCGATTTTATAGTCTGTCCTATCAGCACCATTCTAATTACGCAATTCGATAAATGATATTTTCCAATTTTTGAAAGAAATCGAATTTTTCTTTAAATAACCTAGGAAAGATAATAGTAGATAATAAGAAAATTTGTGCTAAAAAATAAACAAAAAGTTGAACAAAAATAAACCAACAAATCAGTTGAATGAATGTACGACTTTCATTCAAAATAAGAAATACATATTATATTTAAAGGCTTCAAATTTTTATATAATAAAATATATTAATTGAGCTGAAGATCAGGCATCGACCAGAACTCTGAAAAACAGAAATTTCATTATACTATTTAAACTTCCACCATCGCTATAAATTGTCCTTTCCTTTGAATACTATCATCAGATTTAAGTACTTGCATATCTTTCTGTATAGCGTAAAGAATACCAAATCTATAACTCTAGTCCTCAGTGTCTTGTTTTCAGTGTTCTATGTAATTACTTTTGTACTAATATTAATTTAAATTTGTAGGTTGAAAGAAATGAATCTGAAAATGTAGACGTACGGAAAACGAAAGCAATGGAAAGAGTTATTAGGTACAAAAATTATGTCGATTCTGGAATAGGAAGAATTCTCCAACTTGCTCTACTGTTCTTCTTTATACTGACACAAGCTCTGTATAATGGTAGTGACTACTGGATAGTAAAATGGTATATTAATATTATAATTTTGAATAGAATTTTCATTAATAATTTTCTTTAATATTATAACATTCGAGTAGTTTATTATGCACAGGCAGATAATTCCGACTTTACGATTTAATTGTTCCATAGAGTGCAATCAACAGGAATAACTCGTAGGACATTATTTATTTCTCATAAATGCAATATAAAAATCACGGGTTTTGTTTGAAAAATCAAATTTGACCATGATTATATTAAGAAAACACAAAAATATTTGAAGTTTATGAATAAACAATGACTTTTCTACCAGTATGAAAGAAAAATACTTTTTATGGTCAAAATTAATAATTATAATAATTATTAACTTTTATACAATATTAAAATAATTTTCTTTCTTAATTATTGCCATCATGATCAACAACACAGGTGAATGAAAAATCTTTTTTATATAGATAAATTTCCGTCGTAGGCACAATCTGGATGAAATTTTATACAAATTAGTTATTCAATAAAACTATGGCGGCCATATGAGATGATATTTTCATATGCTAGTCGGCCATTATGATTTTCCGTTTAAGAGTAGGTAACGAAATTTCAGCTACTAATCGAATATTATTTGTATAGTTACGAGCATGTTTTAAATACTAATTTAAATATTATTTACTGAAATCAGTATCGCTCAAATTATATATATTTTTGATACTTGATTGTTGAAAAACTTTAATCCAGGAATCTCGTAAAGCGAGATTCCCGGATAAAAAGTTAACGTTGAACTTGTATTTCATAAAGTCTTACTAGGTTTATCAACTAGTTTTAATTTTAATGATTATTTACGAAAAGTTTTAAGTTAAGAATTTCTACTTAACTTTTTCAACTGCTTTACTCGTCAGTTACTTGCAGTAGCTTCGAAAAGTTAGTTCTCTCTACAAAGTTTTAACCACAATAATTTTATGAAGAATGCATAAATTCGAAATCACTTTTATTCAAAAAATTCACTATTTTCTTTTGTACGGGGTCATAAACTACTTATTTTTTTCAAAGGTTATTTATTCTTATTTAAAATGAAGGAGTGAGTCATTAAATGATATGTATTATCGTTGCCTTATCACACTTATACGATTTCATAAATTAATTATTAAATAATTTTCTAATTTTATTATTCGAAAACTGAGAAAAATCAATTTAAAACCCAATAAGAAAAAACTGGACTCTTTTGATATCATATATATATATATATAATAATCTGCCATATATTCTTCATAATTTCAGTCATATATTTTAGTATTGGTATTCATCCTCTTTGTTTATCACAACACACATATTTTTTATATTCAATTATTTTCATTTTACCTTTCCTGCTGAAGTAAAAAAATATTCTGGATATCATCAAACCTTCTCACTGATTGCCCATATATGCCCATTAAACTTGGTGCAGCCAACATTTTCATCAGTCTCGAGATTTTGAGACTGATGAAAATGTTATTCTTTAATTTCTTTGAGTGTGCCTGTCTGAAAGTCCGCTTCTTCGATTAGTTTCATAAAGTGTTACTTATAAATGTTAATATAAGAGAAGTTGAAATGAGCAATGTGTTTGATTATACATGCAGTTTTGATGTGAGAGACAGAAGCGGGTATCAACGTAACAAATTTAAAACAGTGAGGTACATTAAAAATTTCCATTTGGTTTTTAATTTGAGTATTATATTCTCTATTATGAATAAATTATTTTATTCATTTCGAGATGGCTATGAGTCCTTATAAGAAAGTACTGGAAGAATTAATTGAGAAATATATTCTATAAGCAAATGACGATGAGGAATAATTTATCTTTTCACCACTAACTGAATAGGTTCATACAACAGAATATGATAATGGTAGAGAGCATTATACAGATTTTTCAGAAACGGAAGCTAATACATTAGCAGCAGAGGAATCAATGATGCATTCTTTTTTAAACAAAGATAAGAAGAGAAAATAGAGAAAACATGTAACAAACAGGTCAATTAGAACCAAATCCCTGAATATGACCATCAGAATTCCTGCTACAAAAATACCGACACGCAATTTGAGAAAAAAAAATTAGAAATTTCAGTTATTTCATCAATGAGAAAATGTTGAATTTGATTATGGAAAGCACAACGCTCTGAAAAATAATTACAGTATTTGTCTTGTCAGAATTATCTCATAAATGATATTTGCATTTGTTCTTCAGGGATTATTTCTCTGAATAAACAATGAAACATAAAACATTGACGCTGCTAATAGTAATAAATTAATTTTTTCATATTACTCAGAACATTATCTCACGAACCGAAGCGAATATTTATGCTCTAAAATTAATTATCTCTAGAATCGGTTGCTCTAGAATTAATTAGCTTTGAAGTTGATGAGGAGATTTCCAAGAAATTTACCAAAATCAGGAAATTAGAACAAACTGTGTCTATCATTATAAAGTTACCTCAATGCTCTATCATTAAATCTTTTAGCTGATACTCATTAAAATGGGAAATTTTAAACTTCACAGATTTTCCATTAATATACTCCAAACAATTCAATCGAATTATGTAAGATTTAGTAACATAATTATAGTAATGTATATAATTTGGATGATTCATTAATTAACGTTTTATTTGCAAATATTAAAATTGGCAGACATTTAATCTATAAAATTTTATGCTTACAATTATTACTTAAACTATTTAATTAATTTATATGAAATACCAGTTTGCTTGATCAGCAGTTATAATTTAATAGGCAGTCAAGCAAATGAATTGTAACTTATAACAAAAATTAATCCCGCAAATATATTCCTATAAATATAGCAGATATTTTATTATCCGAGATAAATTCGAGAGGACAGAGAGTGATGATATTAATTGTAAAATTATTATGACAATTATTTTTTCCCATTCACAAGATATAGCCATAAGTATTGTTTTTGTTTTGATTAATAGATGATATAAGGTATTAGGAGGTGGAACGAAACAAACCCTTTTACAGGCTGACAATCATTGCGGATGGGTCAGGAATACACGGGCCGGGTCTTTACAAAATAATAAATATTTCCAAGGGAAGGGACAGAGTTTCGATTTGCAGTCATTCAGAATGGAAAGCCAAAACTTTTCACGGCGGCCAATCCGCCGTTGGACATAAGAGTTAAAACCAATAGCTAAAATTTATCGTACCTGTATTGTACGAAGGGCGTTTTCAACGAAATATAATTAAATTATTATTATATAATTTAATGTATAAATTATTTGCCTTCAAGATGATCTTTTAATGTCTTAGTTATGATGATAACTCGATTGATGCGTGCTAAAGCACAAATAGGAACTTAGAGGATACGGGATAAAGTTTGGCATTTACACACGTATTTTAGGAAGGGCCCGGGTCACGCCTAATGAACATTATTCTTCAATCTACCAGTTCATTCCATCATCGATATCGGTCAGCCTAGGTTACCAAATGTATCTGCCGCGATATATCACATGTACGTCAGTCCGATAGCCACAAAGGAAGCGTATCGTAATTGCTCTGTTCAGTAACGGATGCCGTATCTCTAATTATTTTTTCTAGAAAGTGTCTGATCGAATTTAAATAAAAACATCCTACATTAATGACGATTATAACGAAAACTGACTTTGATAATTGCACAACGAAAACTGAAAAAAATATTACTATTAAAAATTGTATAGAAAGTGAAGCGCATTTGTACACCGATAACCAATTGAATCTATATGTTTATTCTGGACTGATATGTGGAATAATCTTATCGTCTTTGATTACGACAGTGTCATATTTTATAATGTGCTCCAGATGTTCATTCAATCTTCATCAATGTTTGTTACATGGTATTATTCGCCTATCAATATCTTTTTTCGATATGAACCCTATAGATAAGTAAAGTTTCACCAAGAAAAAAATGAATTTTCAGATTAAAATTTATTTCATATTTCTGATGTGAATAAAAAATAAATTAACAACTAAAGGTAATATTGTAATAAATTAATATTAAAACTATTGCCATATGAATAACTAAATTTTTATCAAATTAACCCATTTCTATATACTTGTTTCTTCTTCTTGATAATGCTTTAATTTGTTGTTTAATTTAAAAACCATTTCTCAAATCTAAACAAGTCAGAAGTTATTAATTTATAAAATATTTATAGTGTAGTTTGATATGCCTCTCATTCAACACTTTTAACCAACAGTTCTATAAATTTATATTCTATAAACTAGATTAATTTATTTTATAAAATATGTTAGAAAATAGAAATAAAAATATTTAGATAGAAAAATTTTTATTTCTATATATTAAATATATAGAAATAAAAATTTAACACAGAAATAAAAATTTATTCTATATATTTATTTGATAGGATAATTTGTTTTATTCTATCAATATAAAAATTTTTAGTTAGAAAATCGGTGTTTTGTTCTTCGTGTCAGTCATTCCCTAACGTGTAACGTTTCCTTAAAATTATTATTAATATTTACTAATTTTTTTAAAAATTGCACTTTTAGTTTTTTAATTAATATAATTAAATTCTAAAAAGGTCAATTATTTCATTAGCAAATTTTGTTTTTATTAAGGTAAACTACTAAGCAAATTTTCCAGAGACATAGGCATTGTCGATCAAATATTGCCAGTTTCAACATTATTTGTGATAAAGATCCAGTTCATATTTACTAACCATAAAATCCAATTTAGTTGATTCTTTTTTGTTAATATAATTTTAGTTGTTATCATTGAAATCTATCAAAATGAGAATACAATAATCGCGATAAAATCTATGTCTAAACAAAATTACATTTTTATTCAAACAGAAAAATTTTAGATTCTTCCATTCAGCAGATTGCGAACTTTTCTCATATTCTACAAATCCAAATGTTTCCATCATTCTTCTCGATTGTGCAGTCAGTTTTTGTGATTACTAATTTTATCTACTTTGGATATGAATATTAATTAAATTTCATTAATTCCTCGCGATATACCATAAAATATAATTATAATGATCATTCTTTGGTAATTATCCAATTCGTATTATTTAAATTTTTCCTTATCTTAAAACGTTTGAGTGACAGTAAAATACTTTACCCGTGGATATAACCTATTGCCACCGGTATGGTACTCTATAAATTTTGTAATATACAGCAAGGAAAGCAACCTCATTTAAAATAGTAATGAAATCTCTTTATTAAACATAATATTCTGCTTGAGCTATGGTTTACACAAAATTCATTACAAATCCTGCATCAGGCTTGCAGATAGAATCTCCGTACCGGCGAAGTCGGGAAATGGTTTTCTAAGATTTCTTGTTAGTGTTCTGCATTGTAAATTCATCATACAGAACCAAATCATCTACCTCAGAAGAGTTAAAACTCCCCAAAATTGCACAGTAGCTGGAAACTTCACTTCTTGCTTCACATAGCTTTGGTGCATTCCTTCATAAGGCTTACTGATGAATTTCCATACGATATTTCTGTATAGGATTGGGAATGAGAATCGTTCCCCCATATCATCTTTCTTCCCATTATCATCCATCCAGCGTAGGGGTTTCTAGCACAAGTCAACTTATTCTTTCGCTGAACTGGGATCAACATAGGTTTTCGCTTTCTCTTCTAAGAACTGTTTCCCATGTCCCATAATCCGCTACTAGCAGTTCTTTCACCTGCGTATTCTGTCCATAGCTATTTCAGCTTCCACAAATGTACCAGACCGGAGTTTATCGATAAGAAGACCAAAACTCTATTTTTTCAGGCAGCAGTCTTTGCTGGATTACCGTTCTGCATCCAGGCTCGATGCCATTTGTCTCCTCGCAAATGTTTCAAGAAGGTTCTGACTGTATATTCCTTGAAGTCGAATTCTCGAGCAAGTTGTCACAAAGCTGTTCCGTTTTGACTGTTATGAAAAATACTTTCCAGTGTTTGCAGTTCTAATATCTTTGCTGCCATTTTTCCAGTTCGGATGTGTGCATAAAATGTTCTAGATTTTATTCTTTTCCATAGGATATCTCGATTGATAGGTTAAACAAGATAAAATTTGTATGTCCAGCCAAGCACGTCTACCGAATGCTGGACGTGCTAGATATTTTGTCTCAGAGATTTGGGAGGAATAATTTTTCTAGGTTTATATTGATAAGCATGATGCAGGAGTAGTAATGATTTTCTTTAAATCCTAGCTCAAATAGAATATTTGTTTAATCAAGAGGCAGCAGTCAGTCCTGAAACATTACGAGGAGCCAGGAAAGCATACTCATTACATTAGTAATGAGTATGCTTTCCTGGCTCTTTAAAACAACAATTTATGGGGAGCGTACAAATTTATTGATGTAGCTGAGGAAATAAAAGACAAAATTTAATATCTATCATAATTCTTAATAAAATGATAAATAGCCTAAGTGAACTAAAACTTTAATTATATAGGATCAAGCATTAAATTTCAAGAAAAAATTAACATTTTATTTATCAGCATAAGAAAATTTTATATGTATAGTATACTTACAATAAAATATATTTAAGGATTTTTTCTATTTAAGGATTTCTTAATAATATCAGATATTTTAAATAATATTGTCAATAAATTGTAATTTGTCTATAATTATTGTAAAATTTATTCATAAATATTGTTATCTTATCATAAAGGTAGAAATAAAGTTATCTCAACAAACTGATGCTGATATGGCCCTCTTATAAATCTGAATTAAAAAAGAGATTCTCATGAAATTTTTAATGCTATTGTCCTATTAAATGAATCTCCGATCCTACAGTACGCTTTTACTTCCGGTATAAATATTTAACAAGCTTACAAGAATTACACTGTGAATTTATTCTTTTATGTTACCGAAACAAATCGTTCTGCACTGAAAAGAAAATTGTAACTAGTTTTAAAGAAGCATTTGATAGAATTTGATAACATTTTTCATAAAGCGGTTTATAACATTTGGTTTAAGTTGCAAGTTGATCAGCTATTCAACGAAAACAATTGTTTTCCATTCAATGAAAATAATTTTTGCTATTCAAACCGCAATTTTCGAATAATGGCAATTGTCCTTAAGTAAATCGAGATTATAATCCGTATAAAAATTCATGGTTATACAGGGTGATTTTGACATAATCTGCCAAACGAAACGGGTGGATAGAACAGCTCATGGGGAGCAAAAAAAACCG
>WUQG02048262.1:0-10407 GCA_011317285.2 Androctonus mauritanicus
CTCTACTGCATTATAAGTAATAACCAGTGGCACATCTACCAGTGAGCTAATTGGACTTGAGTCCAGGCTACTATCATTCTAGAGCTCCAAAGAGTTAAAATATAATACATAGTTCATTAATTAACTGAACTAATTGAGAACATATGTCTTTAAACAATCAAACGTATCAGGTATACATTAAGTAAATTACTGCTGTATGATAGTTTAATGACAACTAATTCTCACAAAGAATTACAAGACAAAAGAAAAAAAAAGAATAGTTATTTCTATTATTTATTATTACAAATAAATTATTTATACAATTTGAAAGAGTAATATGCTTGTTACATGAAGAAATATCCTATCTTCAGCATTGTTTGCTGCAAAAATGTAAAAATTAACATGAAAGCAGAAGTGTTTTGCTTCTGTTTTCTGGTCTATCTGCCAAGGTTGAATTTTAAAATTATGTAAATTCATATCATTGGAATTTAATATCATGTATATTATTAGATAGTGCCTATAGATCACATTTTATTAATATATAAGGATATACAAGCGATTTTCTGTTATTCTTATCCATTGGAATGAATGACAATAAATGTTCACAGAAAAGATTTTATCTTGTATATGTTGGTAACATCATATCTTTTGTGAACTTTTTATTGTTTGTATTTATGCAGCAATGTTGTTGTAATGAAAATGTAATTGTCATTGTGAAACTGCTCATCATATTTTACTTAATTCACTATCATCATTCTATCAGACAGACAAAAAATTGTTTATTTGAATTTTATTAATACATACCAAACACCAATTTTCTGGACACTGATAACCCAGCACTTTTTTAATTTGGACAAAATTATCAGTGTGCAAAATCCAACTACTGTTCAACTAATTTACATAGTTGTGGAACAAATTCAATCTCTAAAGAAACTATCAAGTAATTTTGTTTTAATTGGTTAAACTTACAAAATATATAAAATATGATATTAAATTAGAATGATGTAGCTTAGATTTGATATCTGAAAATTTTATAAATGCTTTAGATACATTTTTATTATTATATTTAACATATGTTATAATCAAAAGTAGAATAAAGTTTAAAAAAAAAAAAAATCCAAATTTTGCAGTAATATGTATTCCACTGTATATAAAATACCATAATCCCTTATTCTTATCATATTTGTTTTTATTGTATCATTAAACATAGAAATAATTGCATATTTGATCATAAATTATGTTGCACAAATTCCTATTGTGACAAACTGCCATCCAATTGTTGATGCCCTTCCAGCAGTAGTTGTCACATTACCCTCTCTCAGTCTCTGTGCTGTTGACCATGAAACTACTGTTGACCAGAAGTTAATGGTAAGTCGGTGATGCTGGAATAAATGGGCTATTGAACACCAGCACATAATGGGACTGGAATAAGTCCCACTATCTGCTGGTGTACAATAGCCCATTCACAATAGAAAATATTAAATAACTTTATTAATAAATTAAAAAAATAAGTAAATTTAATTTTGAAAATAATAATTAATATAAAACAATACAGGATTATACTTAACATCAACACTATTCATATTTATAGAAAATAATAGCAGTCAATGAAGTGTTAAAAAAAAATAGTATCAGTCACTGAAACACAAAGTCTAAACAGAATTGAACATGAACATTACAATCTTCACAACACCTAGACAAACAACATGTACAACAGCTTCAATAATGACAATCCTTATCTAAGTGGTGGCCTACCTCCAGCTTTATACTCTGTTATTTCCATAGAATTAAATGTTTCCATCAATTAATGGAATAAATTCCAAATAAAATATTAATTATCTTTTTATTTTCTGTCATCGTTTCTTAAGGTTTCTCAACACTTATTTATTAGTAAATTCTTTTTTTTTTTCTATTTTTTCATCATCATAACTTTATGAATTTCTGGCTGGCAACATATGTTCCATTTCAAAATGATGCCAGGTCAGATAAGCATGTTCCACTGTTAGAATGTACAGTTTTATAAATTATCTAAATAATTATTATATTTAGTTGTGAAATATTGTTCTTTATATAATTTTCCTCTCAAGATTTGGAAAAAAAATCAAAAAGATTGTTTCTAGATAAATTCAAGCCTAATACCAGGGAAAAAAATTTATTTATTACTAAAAAAACATCTTCAAACCTCCGGTTTTATATAGTGAGAGGTCAAAAACATTTTATAGTAATAAATTAAATTTTTTTGCTAGTGTTAGATTTGAATTTATTTAATTTTAATTAAATAAATTCAATCCTAACACTATTGTGATATATACAATTATCAAGACCAGAAACTAAATTATATATATATAGTTTAGTTTCTGGTCTTGATTTTTTATTATACTATATATATCTGCTAACAATTATCACAGAAATTTTAAAAGAAAATTTATTATTATTTTAAATCTACAAAGAAGCATTATTCAAATAATTTAGAGATGTATTGATGAATTATTATGTGGCCTCTGTTATGTGACAAAATGCCTAATCCAGCACTGCTCCAAAATCGAGTATTCCAGAAAATTAGTGTTTGATATAAAATAACATGCTATTATTTAGAAACAGTTGTAATTACATCTTAATTGATGCTAAGGTATTCCTAGTCAGCACTGAATAATCAGGATAACTATTTACAAGAATGGCAACTTGACAATTATCATTGCCCAGTTGAACAGTCAGCTGATGAGTGCATAGGCCCAGTCTTCTCATTTCATTATAATTGTTACAAATAATCTGTGTGTACAAATATATTCTGCTATAATATAGCAATTGGAACCAGAGAATCTATGTTAGGTGAAAATATTTTAATAAGTATAGAAATTATAAAAGCTTAAACAATTAGACTAACGTGTGTGTGTGTGTAAGCATAAATTTTTGAAGAATCAAATATTTCCTAACTGCTTCACAAACTATTACATTCTTTTATTTCCATTTTAAGGAAATGAAAATGAACGGATGTAATGGTTTGTGAAACAGTTGGGAAATACTTTTTTAAAAATTTTCAACATTAATATTTCATGTTATTTAATTTAATAATCACAAATATACATTGATAATAGGAGTATCTATCTTTGTTTATAATATATTGTTAACTTGACCAAAGGATATTTGTGAAGCTGTTATTTGTCACAATTAAACTGTTTATTGCATTATTTACTTTTTGTTAAAAATGTTATGTTGTAAACAAAAGGCTATTGGAATTTTCAGAAAATCCCCTCATTTATATAAGATAATTTAATTATGCAGTTATTCAGTTAGTTTTGTAAAATTTAAATTAAAATACTGTTAATTACCAAGACTTACATTTTGATTTCTCTAAACTCCACATTAATATTTATAAATATTTTTAAAAATTAATATTTATATAAATCACTATATTTTGGTTATTTTTAAAAGTCTCTACTTGAAATTTCTGGCTATCTTCCTTCTGTTATCTTTTCTACAATCACATAAAAAATTTAATTAAACCTCTACAATGCTTCTAACATTAACTTATAAAAAATTCAACAAACCTGAAAGCAGGTACTTTTTCACATAAGAAAAAACTTTATTTATCAAGTGCTTTCAGCTTTTAAACCATCTTTAATTGATATAATAAATTCAACATTTAAAAAAAAATTAGATGCTTATTAACAATTGATGTTGAACCTGGTTTAAAAAAATCAGAAGTAAATGCATGTTATAAATAAATATACAGAACTTGCATAACCCTTGGTCAAATTTAATGTAAATATAAAGTTAAAATTCATTAAAAATTAAAAGATAAATATTAAGAAAAATACATAAATTATTTTTAAAGGTCACCATCATCAAGCAAAATCTGCTCTAAATACCCTAAGGTTATGCTTAAGATCCTCTTTATGATTATGAGAAACCTAATTAGTTTTCCATAGGTCTCTGAATGGTTAACATATCTGTTAATTTGAAGCAAATGTATCTATGATACAAAACAGACAGCTCAATAGATATATGCCAATCCTCAGTTAGATTAAAAACATTTTTAGTCCCTAATGATTAAATCAATAATTTCTTTCAAGTTTTACTTGTAAGGTTATTATTTCTGGGGCAAAATTCCTAGATGATGGAACATATTATCTTTAGAAATATAATTCCAAGGACATATTCAGAGATAAAAATAACTTGTCTCATTTACAGTTAAGCTCTCATATTTGAGCTTTATAATGCCAAGGAATTGAAATTTCTTGAATAAAATAATTCTTTCTTCTATTTTCTTGAACAAGAGCAAAGTCATAACATGAGTCACTAACTCAAAAGGACAGAAGCAGTTCTAGTGTCAGAGAGTGATTTGCATCAATTTCAAACACATGACACTGCAGGTGCTCAAAGAGCACCTGCAGTGTCATTTGTTTATATATATTCTGCATTCTCCGCATATATATTCTGCATTCTCCATGACTAGTATATCTGAAGGTCTACCACTTTCATAATTCCCATCAATGTCAATGATCCCAACTAGATTCTATTCCTTTTCAGAAACAGTCACTGAACAAGTTGATCAAGCAGGCTTGGTATTAGAATCCAAAAGTACCATAAAGAATCTAGATTCACTTTAGTAGAATATATACAGAATCCTATTTTTAGGTCTACTAGTCCTAGAAGAAAGAATAAAATCAGGAGATCTAGTCCTCTTACTAGCATCAAAAAAACTAATTGCTGACAGAGAAAGCTAATTGGAAAATGTTTCCCAGTTGCTGAAAGCTATTATTAACACTGCTTTTCCTTTTATCCCTAAAAATAAATCACTCAGTGTCACTATCCAAAGATTTGTTTTTTAAACACTATATAGATCCAAAAATCTTGAATAAAAATAGTCAACACCTAATTATCCTCCAATACAGGTGGAAGACTAAATATAATGAAGTTTTTACCTGTTCATAATATTGAATCTTTCACTATCCCAGTTGAGTGTAATACTCAACCATCGGCACAATATCTCATCTTAGTTTGGGTAGAAACAGCACTCCTTTTGCCAGGAGAAGCTCAAATTTGAGCTTTCTATTCCTTCTGTATTCCTCTACTATAAGGATGTAGAGTTGGAATTATAGAGGGGAATTTAGTTGAAATACTGGTACTAGTATTGTATTTTAATATTGATTTTTACTGATAATACCTTATGGTATTATCAGTAAAAATCCAACATCAGTAATATTGGTATTAGAAGCAATGATATTTATCAAAGATATAAATAATTGTTAATCTTTCTTATACTTCTGAAATATTTCCAGAAGTATAAGAAACATTAATTATTATTTATATCTTTCCCAGTATTGTCTTTATAACAGTCTTATGCTGCTTTGAATATTCCCTTTTGTTATTTTGAATGTTCTGATGTGTGTTCCTTTTAGATATTTTTATCTAAAAGGAACACACATCAGATGATCTATGATGATCTATGCCATAGAAACATCAGATAATTATCTGATGTTTCTATGGCAGATGAATAAGAAAATAATAATAAAAATGTTTAAATATAATAATCTTTTATTAATAAAAAAATCTCTAACAGTGAAAATGTCATGCATATAAATGTATTTGTGATGCAAATCTTTTAAGCAAAATATTTAGTTTTTTTTCTAACTTTCTTTGAATCATTTTATCACTTTTCTATACTCTATCATTTTCAATTGATTTACTTTATTCTGGAGGAAAAATTTTTTTTGCACCATCCTTCATATGTTAAATGTATAAAAAAAAATTTAAAAATGCAATCAGCATTGTTTTTAGATTTAATTTGATATGAGATAATTTTTAGACTATGATAAGTTTGTCATTTCACATTTATCATTCTAGTATTTCAATTTCAAGCTTAGTTTTCCCAAGTTTCACAAGAACTTTATTACAAAAGTTTATTCTGTTCCAATATACATCAGAAAAGCAAACATTAAGTTTCTTAAAATAAAAAACATAAAACAAGGACTGTTCTGTTTTGTTTTTATATAGTAACACACACAAACACAAAATATTCATTGCATTGTTTTTCATTTTGAAGATCAATAGAACCACTAAGATATACAGATTAATATTTAAGATAATATATAGATCATTTGTTTTTGTTTTGTCATACATTGAGCTTTGATGAGAGCTCACAAACTAATTGCCAGACTTTATATAAATTATAAATTGATTTTATTTATAATGTATAACTTTTTGAAATATTAATTACAGCTCATGATGATAGAAATGCATGGCTGTCATCTACATCTAGTTTTGATGAGTAAGTGTAAATTTTATATTTTTAATTTTATATATAATATTTAACCTTTTGTAAATATTAAGAAATTTATTCTCTCAAAATTTTTGTATTGTTTTTTATATAAATTATATATATATATTTAATATTAAATAAATGATGATAAATATAGAGTACAATAGAAGCTCTGTTACAGAAGGCCAATAGATTCAGGATTTAATAAATCATACATAAGTTTGATTGATATTACCGATCTATAATTGATATTTTAATAAATGTTTTGGTTTGCAATTGTTTTCCAAAATGTAATTTGAAAATATTATATTGAAAAAATGGTGTACAACAAAAGAAAAAAAATTTATCCATTCAAAATCTATTTTTATTATTTCCAACAAAAGAAAAAAAATCAATCCATTCAAAATCTATTTTTATTATTTTCATGGAAAAGCATTACAGATAAACTCCTTAGTCTAGCACTCTTGGGATCTGACAAATGCCAGATCATAAAATTTGTTCCTAATAATCTCTATATAAACATATGCTTCACCTCTAGGCTTGTGATGAGACTATATTTAAAGACACTATAAAATAACATTACATGTTATATAAACAATAAAAATTTTTGCTGCATTTATATGGATATAACTGGATTTTTATAAATATTTTTAGTATACTATTGTAATTTGTTTAAAAGAAAAATAAAATTATTTTTATAAATATTATGCATTATAAAATGCAATTTTAAACTATGATTATGTGTAAAATTGAAATGGTTTAGCAGAAAATGCATTGTATATCTATATAGCATTTAAATTATTTTAGAACATAAACAAGATATTAGATTTCTGATTAAAGAACTTTTGTTTAATTTATTTTTATTTTAAAATTAACTATATGCTGACTTCTTAATATTAAATTTTTTTATACAAAATAGAGTATATAAGCTTAAAAATAAATTAGTATTGTATAGGAAAAACATATTGAAAATATTTTCCAGTTAAGTTCAGGTTTAAAGAGTATATGAACCTGCATATTTATAAAAAGTTAATGCAAAATAAAGTAACTATAAGTAAATTTTATCTAAAAGTTTTAGGTGAAGGCAGCATTTTCAGTGAATGATTAAGGGCCAATTATCCATTCAAATCATCTGATACATTCCCCTATATGCCACAGATGTCATTAAATGTTATTTCTACTCTAGTGAACCACCTCAAGAATTAAAAACTGGAGATTTTTTAGCTTTGTTTACATAAATATCAAAATATCATCATAAATCTGCCTATGGCAATATCTAGAACAATAAAATTATTTAAAATTGCAATAAAATGATTTTTGTACAATTTATTGATTTATGTATTATTTTAGATTTTATATGCATGTTTTAAGTATTATTTTGTGATTATTTATAGATAAATTTCTTTTTTGAGATACGAAGTTAGCAATAGTCATGCAGATAAACCACATGACTTATCCATTTAATTTATTGAATTGAAGATTTTACAGGACCAAAAAAATTAATATTATTCTATGAAATTTTTAAGATACATTTAAGTGTATAAGATGAAATTTTTATATAAATTTTTACCAATTTCATTGTATTCTAAGTTTTATTGGCATATTATTTTAATAATTTTTTACAAAAAGTAAACAATGATTTTTTGACAATTTTTTGAGCCTATATAAAGTATAATCAAATAAATCAGACAAAAAAATTATGAAAATATATATTCTAAAGATTATATTGATATATAATAATTGGAGTATGAAGAAAAAATGAATTTGATATAATAATTTATAAAGTTATGAATAATTAGTGCAGCAATTTGTTGCATGGAAAACTGGTAATCACACAATTAAAGCATTTGCATATCACTGGAGGGTCCAGATTCAATTCCAGGACTCACACTTCAATTTTTCGAGATGGCTGTGAGTTTTGCCATCTGTGTGTTAATTTATGTTTTATATATATATTCTAAGAATTATTTTGCAGATAATTTTTATTTTGAGATATAAAATAGAAACATGGAATATAATACAGAAATGCCATAAAGCAAATACTATAATACAGTTTATGATGATTATTACCTATGTAGCCTATTTTTGCCATTGGATTTTGAATTTCAGAGCCGTTGAGTGCCAAATGATTTTTGAATTTAAGCATAATGTGGCAATGAATATTCATATCATTGCAATTTTACTTATTAATTAAAAATTATAAAATTTTAATCAAATATTGCCATAAGTTTATGTAATTTTCAAAAATCTTCATTCTGCTAAATTATTGACAAAAATAATTTTCTGGGTATTAGTATTGATGTTTTTAATTCTATTTGCTAAAAATTCATTAATTAATAGATTTTATTATGGTAATTATTTTAATAAAACTAATAAATATGAAAATTACTTATCTAAATAATTACATTAGTTATATTTAATATATTCAATTGAACAATAAAATACTGTCATAGTTCAGGTTTATACAGATAAAAATACAGATTCCTTATAATTTTTATACAGTTGAAAATTAAAAAAAAGTTAAAAATTGCAGTAAAATATTAGAAATTTATACATCAAAAAATATGATTACACATTATTCCAGAAGTTAAAAATTGTTATATAATTATAAAACCATTGAAAAGTAAATAAGAACATTACGATTACTCATACTATTAGTTATTTGTTATTATTT
Source organism: Androctonus mauritanicus (assembly GCA_011317285.2). Taxonomy (NCBI): domain Eukaryota; kingdom Metazoa; phylum Arthropoda; class Arachnida; order Scorpiones; family Buthidae; genus Androctonus; species Androctonus mauritanicus. Next base: position 8,916 of record WUQG02048262.1, read on the forward strand.
ACTAATAATACTACTCATTTTTATTATTTATTAGCCAACTCTCAGATTTGATACTGTATTCTCTAGTGAATGCAAAAGCAAATTTTGTCTTAAAATTAATGATACATAGAGTTATCATACTATATCAGATATATCAAATTTACTCATTTGATATATCTAATATAGTCCGTAAAAAAAAATAAGCAAGAAAATCATTGATTTAAACAAGTTATAGTGATAACTGATTGATGGTCAAATAGTTTTTTGCAAAAGCAAAAATTTTTCTTTACAAAACGAAAAGTTATATAGATTTATTTTCTTCATTAAATTTAAAATTCATAAACCGAGGGATATCAGTACTGCCTTAAGCACAATCTTAGAATGAAAGTTTTATATACATAATCATCCAATTAAACCATAGTGGCTAAGAGGATGCTACTTCTGCTTCCTGATCTGTTATCTTTTTGATGTAGAACTGTGTCTTTCTCTGCATAAGGATAGGGGCAACCTTGGGAGCATGAACAACAAAAAGAGCACTTCTATTTTCAAAACTAATAATTGTAGAGTAATAAAATAATACATCATACAGTAACAACTGGGCTGCAGCTTATATTGTGGAATTATGTCAACTGCCCTTCACAGAATACTTCAGGACATAGAAGTAGTATATAATGACAGTTGATATAGTTCTATGTTGGTTTTTTTCCATTTCATAGCAGACAATGAAATATCTGTTATGAATTCATTAAACTTTTATATTAGGATATTAAAGTAAAAAATAATGACCTTTTTGTGTTCAAATGCATTAAAATTTTCTGTTTAAATTGATGATAACTTTATTTTTTGAGAATTTTGTTTACAAGCATTTTTTAGGACTGCATTATGCTTATAAATCAATTTTAGAGATTATATGAAATATTGACAACTATAGCCACGGTGAACTACCTATTCTAAAATTTCATTGTTTCCTGTTTTGTTTAATATATTTTAAGTTAATGGGTAGAGAATAGACTTTTTTCACTTTGTATATATATACATTACAGTTCAGGACATTTTTGGATAGTGGACTTTTCACTATTCAGAAATATCAATAATTTGATATTTTTGGATGGCAGAAAGTCCACTGAATAAAAACAAGCCATGCAGGAGGAAAATCCGTGCATATTTACATAAGATAACCATCTGCATAATACTTTATTTTTTAATAAAAATTAATGAAGTTATGTCATATAATTAGTTCAAAAGTAACAAAAATTTATTAAATACCAGTATTGTCATTTATATTTATAGATATGTTTTTCTTCATTTCAGTAACTTACATTTTAATTTTTTATAAATTTTCAAATTTAGATCAAAAACCCAACATACATGAAAATTGTTTCCTTTCATATATAAACAGTTATAATATTCTTTATACTAATTGGCCTTGAGATACTTTACTGCTACATTGCACCACATGCAGTGCAGTAATTTCCTGAGAAACAACTGGCTGCCATAAAATGATAAAAATGCC
>WUQG02048273.1:0-10406 GCA_011317285.2 Androctonus mauritanicus
TTAGCAAGAACAATGCTATTCTGTAACGAAACTGCATTTTTATAATTAGAGATAATAAACAAGTCAATAACAAATTCACGCAGCGCCCCGCGTGCTGTTCTATGCGGTACACGATTTAGATACCTCTGCCCACTCAGCCCCCACTTCCTCAGAATTTCAAATTTACTATACCAGATTTATGGGCTCTTAATATTGGGCAGTTAAAAATTTTGGGCTCATTCCATTGCGAACAATATCGATTTTTTGTGGGGGGCTGAGTGGGCAGAGGTCGTACGGGCCGTTAAAATAGTAGTACCAAAAAAATTTTCATACCAGATTTATGAACTATTTATGGGCTTTGTAATATTGTAAGTTTAAAATTTTGGGCTCCATGCGGTTTTATGTTAAAACGCCCAAAAACGTTTTCCTCACGCAGTAACGCGAGACACAGTTCACCAAGTAGTCTTCAAGACTCTTTAGGTATAGGACTGGTCGCATTTGAATGTTTTGGCTGCGTCTCGCTGACTAACCTTGTCTCTGTTGCTGAAAAGCTGCTTTATCTTTTTGATATTTATCTTCGTCAAGATACTTGCTCTTCGACCTGATCCTGGCAACCTAGCTGGATTATTTCGGTTAAGAATGCAATATATGCTCCGCTTAGGGACACCTTCTAACCCAAAATGATCGACAATAAAGTTTTTCCCAAGATTCCGAATTGTTTCGTAAAGTTGTACGAAAGGTTTTCTACGTATCTCTTGTTTGGATGGCATTTTTACTGGAAAAACCAAAGTTTATTCGAAAATAGAACACTTTTCAAATGCACGAGATCTCATTGCATGCACGTGCTCAAATACGAACGTTATTTTGAGCGATAGGCAATGTTGAAATTAGTGCCATTTTTTCATCACCAGTTATTTGGGCATAATTATATTATCCAGTGCGGTTCCCTTCGAATAGATTTAAAAAGTAGAGGAAAGAAGGAAAACATCATAGTTATATTCATATATTCGAAATTTCTTTCGAATATATTATACCTACGATATTTTTCTACCTTTCTCTACTTACCGTTACATTTACACGAAACATATGATATTTCAGTTTACGTAATTAAGGAATATTCTACAAGCGAATTTGTATTTTGTCTTTTTAAATAATTGACTTTCGTCGAAACAGTTACAGGCAAGTAAAATTTCATATTGGAATCACAAGAATTAAATATTTGAGTCTTTCAAACATTTTGTTTAAACTGATATCAGCATCTACAAAAATATTAAAGTTGAATTTCCGCTACTACTCGATCAGCGATCCTAGTTTTAAATTTGATAGTTGCAATGTGAAATGTGTTATGGTGTAACATGCTAGGAAGTGTTCTCTTACTGAAAATTGACGGTAGCAGTTGAAATCCCAACGATTTTGATCAAATTACACACAGTGAATCTGCATCCAAGGCCGGCTCCAAGCAGCCCGCAAGGTCTGCGGCGCAGGCGGGCTCGGACTTCAAGGGAAACCAAAACATATAAACTTTCAGCCTTCAAATAAATTTTTAAATAAAAAAATAAGGTAAGATGAACTGATCTGTCAGCGGCAGCGCCCGGTCAAGGGGCTGGCAATCCGGAAATTTGTCCGGGTTGGCAAATCTAAGGGGGCGGCATTTTGGTTGTGAATGTGACAAAATATAAGTTAAATAATTAATCACAATTTATACTTGTTGAATTTTCTTTGACTAAAATTACCACGCAATTTATATTATTTCACATTTAATTTTTTTGCCTAAAAACTAAAAAAAAACATATTTACAATCCTTAATTCTGAAGAAAGCAACTATAAAAGAGTGGCATATTTAATTAGACAACAAAAAAAAATTAGTATCTAAATCTCGTACTGCATAGAACAGCACGCGGGGCGCTGCGTGAATTTGTTATTAACTTGTTTATTATCTCTAATTATAAAAATACAGTTTCGTTACAGAATAGCATTGTTCTTGCTAATATGTCGGTAGTAAACATAGTGTGGCCGAATCACAAGCCTATTATTATTTACAAGACAATATCTTTGAGGATGACAAACTTATCGCTTATTGCTATTGATAATGATATATGTTGTCAGTTAAATGTGAGTGATTTAATATCAAAATTTGTTAGCGCCAAAATACGAAAAATAAAATTTCAATAAATAGTTATGTATACTTTTTCGAGAAATACTCCTTATTCTTGAAAGGGAAGGGGCGTTACGTTTGTATTTGCAGGCCGGCGGCGAAGACCCTAGGGCTGGCCTTGTCTGCATCAAAAATAAGGCGATCCGTGTCAGACCGTTTCGTCCAATGAGTCCTCTAAACAGTATTTTTGAAATTAATGCTTCAAATTACACAACGCCTTGAAAGGCAGCTGCCTTTCAAGGCAAAGGCGTTGTGTAATTTGAAGCAGCTGCCTTTCAAGGCGCTGTGTAATTTGAAGCATTAATTTCAAAAATCCAGTTCAATCCACTTTTTTATATAACTGAATGCCCCATACATCTCGCTTTCTTTTATTTGAATCTCTGAAAATTTAAAAAGTAAAGTAATAGCGAGCCAATAAATCTAATAAGCTGTGGGAAATGTTTTTGGGCGTTTTAACATAAAACGCATGGAGCCCAAAATTTTAAACTTACAATATTGCAAAGCCCATAAATAGTCTATAAATCTAGTATGAAAATTTTTTTGGTACTACTGTTTTAACGGGCTGTACGACCTCTGCCCACTCAGCCCCCACCAAAAAATCGTTATTGGTGTCGAACGGAATGAGCCCAAAATTTTTAATTGCCCAATATTAAGAGCCCATATATAGCCCATAAATCTGGTATAGTAAATTTGAAATTCCGAGGAAGTGGGAGGGCTGAGTGGGCAGAGGTCACCACTTTTTCAACCACAATCCACTTCCGAATTGCTGTATAACAAAAAACATAGTCAAGCAAGAAGCATCATTGAGCAATACAATGGTCTTTTGAAAAATAGATGGCGATGTTAGTTGAAACATAGAATGCTGTATTACCATCCTGAAGTAGCTTCAATTATTGTTGTTTCCTGTGTTGTGCTTCACAACATGTGTATTCACCATAAAATTGGTGAAGGTGATATTGAATTAGAAGAGCCAGAAGAAATGGGGCCATCATTTATAATAAACAATGAATGCTCAATGGTATCTGAAGCTAGGCGTTTGCAGAAACAACTTATTGCATCATGCTTTCAACGAGCAGATGTTACTTTAAAAGGCCCTTTTCAGGACCATTATTTCCTGGTAAAGAGAGAGCCTAACAAAATATTATTTAAAATTTAAGAATTCAATTTATTTACAGTTTATACAAATAAATATATAATTTGATGAAATAAATTTTTTTTATAAAAATATAAACATCTATTTTTTCAAATAATTGGATATTAGTGCTTTTCCAATTGCTTCTAAAGCTGCCATTTTTCTTGGGTTCAATTCAAATTCTTTTTCTCTCATAAATTTATCAAATTCAAATTTTTTTTCTTATTTCAATTTCTTCTCTTTTTATCTCAATTTTTTGTTTCTGTAAATTAAAAAATTCTTTGGTTACAGCTATTGTCTGAGGTAAATTTTCAGAATTTCGTTTTCTCTTTCTTCCAATAACTAAAAACAAAAAAATTGATATAGTTTTGAATGGAATATATTAATTACTACAGTACTATCTAATTACATATAAAAACTGTTTTATTAATGGAATTAAATAAGCAATTGATTATAATTTCTTACAAGTTTGTTTTGATGTATTTGATGTATTCTTATCTGTTGCATTTTCAGGAGGTGTTGGAGAGGTAACTATTTTAGAAACAAGTTTTTTAATGAAAACTAACTTATTATATTTAAATGTTTAATTCTATTATATACATATGATTTATAACTAACATGTAAGACATAAATATGATTATAAACTTACTATTATTAACAGAATATTCTACTTCTGTTACTTCCTGTATGGCTGATACATTATTTGTAGTGGTATTATGAAATTCTTCAAAATGATCTTGTTCTTCAAAAATTATTCTATTTACTAATGGAATCTATTTTAAGAAAACAATATCAGTCATATTTTCTAAGAAAAGTTTATTACATGCACATTATGTATGTATATATATATTTTTCAATTCAATATAGCAAATATTGACTAAACATATGACTAAACATTTATGATATTGGAAGATTCATCTTACTAATAATAATTTTATCAGATAGGCATCATAGACATAATGTTCATTTTTTAAACAAATTTTAATCAAAAATAATTATAATTGTATAATTGTTTGTAAATTAATTTAGCATGTTGCATTCTTCAACAACTTTAAAAATTTTCCTTAGCAATAACAGAAATATTTAAATCTTTTGTAACAGAAAAACCTGTTTCTTATATTTAAATCATAAAACATCAGCTTGGATGGAAACACATTATAAATTTATATTGAATTTTTCATATATCTGGAATAAGTTTAAGGCATCCATCTAAAATAGTTACTAACTATAATTTATTTCATTAATCAATAACAGGTCAGAAACTAAATTTTTCTGATAATTCTATGGATTATCAGTTTTAATATTAATAAAATTTAGTAAATAAGCCCACATAAGCTTTATTTGAGCTTATTTACTAACCTACTGGTCAGTTACTGATAGATCACCTTGTCTAATTTATAATTTTTCAGGTTAAGAGTTTTCTTTATTGCTTACACAGGGTGGGCCAAGATAAACCGAACCCAACCAAGTAGTTTCCTCCCATATCAGATTCGATTTATCTTGGCCCATACTGTACTTTATATTGGTATGTAAATTTATATTTAAAGCATGTAATAACCTGTAAGTTAGATTGTAATTCTCCACTTTCAATGGAATTTGGTTGTCCTGAAATAACAGTATTGCTCATCAGAAAAAGGATTCTTTCTTGTAAAACGGTTAAATTTTCTTCAGCAGGACCACCACCACCAGTTTTAAACTGATGATTTTTTATTTTACTATATTTCTTTTGGCATTTCGTTTCATATCAGACCAACATTGCAATGTAAATAGAACATATAAAGATTTAATTTTTTAATTTACTAATTCCTATAATAAAATATAATTTGTATTCCTTTTTCCATTTCTAATTAACGAATTATTATTATTATTTTTAATATTAATTTTTTTTATGAGAAGAAATTTTGCGATAAGTAAAATTATATCACTTTATGCAAATTAATTCTTTCTTTCTCATATACTTATTATATTTGGTATTAAGATAAAATAATAATATGCATTTTATCAAATTATAAAATTTTAAACTTTCTTTTCTCCACTCCAATACAGATTTGTTGGCTCCATAACAAGAATTTAATTTTTCTACTAACTCTTTCCATAGCTCCATTAGATTTTGTTTAGTGAAGTCTTTGTCGAGTTTTCCAGTGTTCATTTTTCTTCTTCTATTAATGTCACCATAATATTTTTTTTGTTCATCTGTAATTTTTTTTATTTCACTATGCTTCTCCATTGTATACAACAACAAAAAAATATCACGTGCGTTCAAGTTTGTAAAATTAAATTTTATTGGTCAACCACACTTTTAAAATCCCACAATTCATAGCGACAAAACGTTGCTGTCATTTTATATCACTGATAGTGTTCGCATAGTTGAGAGTACCGAATCACCACGTTATCGTGTTAAGCTAACGTGGTGAGTTTGAAGTGAGACGAGATGAGTGAAACTCTAGAGTAAGGCCTCCAAATGGGTTAACTAAGTAGTCACAAGCTCTATGGCTTGTGACTACTTAGCTGACTACTTAGTTTGTAAATTTTTATTTTGAGAATTTAATCAAAAATTAAAGTTCATATTATTAATTAATAGATGGAGCTATCTTAGCTTAAATTTAAATAATTAATAATTTATCTAATAGATAATGGGATCATCATCATTTTCAATCTTGGTTTATTCACTGTAGAACAAAGGTCCTCCCCAAGTTTCTTCAGCATGACCTGTCTTTGGCTCTCCTTATCTATTCTAACCATAGTGTAAATAAATTAATTATTAAAATTCAATTTATTAGAAAATATTAACTAGAGGATAATATTGATTATTTGATTAAAATATACAATATATTGTGTGTGATTGGTGCATATTTTGTTTATATAACATCATACCAGGCGAGATGCTAAATAAAAAAAAAAGATCTGCCATGGGTATCTCTGATCAGATTCCTAGGAGTCAGCTAATATATGTAAGTTATGCTAACATTTCTCTTGTATATCATTATTCTTAAATAAAAATGTTCCAAAAACAATGTGATGTCTGGAGTGTATGATCAGGACTAATCTAACAAAGGATAAAATGTTATCTAATAATAGTAATATTCAATCTTCAGAAGAATTCAACTTTATAGATTCTGTGGACTTGCCAAGATGAATCAAAAGATTTGAATTATATCATGAAATAATGGATCTTGCTAGTAAATCAGGCAAGCACCAAAGTGGCTTGATTATATTATATCACATGAGCAAAATGGCACAAAAAATTTGACTCTTTCAAAATTGTGGATATTGATAAGGATAATTAGAATAAAGTTATAGAACTATTCAAGAAAAAGTTCGTTGCCAAGATATATATTATCTACAAATATGCTATATTCTATAATAAACATAGAAAAAGAGAGAATTGATAGATGAATATATTATGGCTTTGTACAGTCTTGCAAATTTAAAGACTTGTCATGAATAAATTCATAATATAAGATTGTAAATAGTATCTGAGATTGGAAGATGGCAGAAAAACTTCAATTTCATAATGACCTGATATTGACAACTGTGATTGAGCTGGCCAAGCAATCCTAGCAAGTCAAGATGCAAGCCTAGAAGCTAAACAAGGGCAGTCAATTGAAAAGTATGGATTGGTGTCAATACCTGAAAGTCAAAAGAAACTGATTTTTGGAAAAAGAGAAGATAAAAGCAAGAACTGAATAAAATTAGATAAAAACAAGCACCAGATGACAAACATAAACGTGTATGACAAGTATGGAACATCCATATAATGAATGTCCAATAACAAAGGCAACTTATTATAAATGTAAGAAGTATTTCATTCATAGCAATTTAATAGAACAAAATCTTTATAATTTTGTTCTATTGTTCTATTCTTTATAATTTTTTGTTCTTATTTATGCTGATGATGGCTGTAAGGCCGAAAGCGCTCCATAAGTAATAAATAGTTATTTTTAATAAGAGTAATTTTGGTATGCTCGATTGTGCTTGTTGCTATGAATGAAATAGAATTACCATTCAGAGCAGTGTATTGATGATTTCACATATTTTAAATGTAAGAAGATTGGACATTATGCCAAAGTTTGTCATAACAGCACAATACAAAAAGCCAACAATGAAGAGTCATTCATTTCCATGATAAATGTAGCTATGAATTGACTCTGGCAATGGCAAGCAGCCATTGAAATTAGAAAATCAAAGATCAACTTCAAGGTGAATATGGGTGTAGAAACAATCTGCATTTCAGACACTACAGTTTACAATTATTTTTTGGATATCAAACTACAGAAGCCTGAAAGCAGTTGTTTAATGCAAACAAATGCAAAATGTCAATGCTAGGATTATTTTGGGAGAAAATTGAATACCAAGACAAATCAAAGCTGATTGAGATTTATCATACAGGACCTGGGAACAGTCATTATTAGATGGGAACATCTGTGCAGCTTTAGGTATTCTGAACTTAAAGATGTTGACATAGCGAAAAGCAAAAAATCAGTGATAGTCAACCTGAGGACAAAGCTCTCAAAACTGTTTGATGGCCCGGGACAAGTTTGAATACTGTATAAAATCCAACTACAAGCTGACCTGATCCCACATTCTCTTATGTCTGGACAAATTCTCATTCCATTATTGAGTGAAATCAAAGCCAAAGCTAAATAAAATGATATCATTAGGAATCATTATGCTAATAGAAGTCCATATAATGCCAGCAAACAAAAGTGTTCTTAGATGTTTGGCAAAAGCCAAATATTTTTTTGAAATTATATACCAATCACAGATTTTGGTAAGTTAGCTGGACTAGGACTCTGAAAAACTTATGTTTATTACACAATTTAGCAGATACATGTACTGAAGACTTCCCTTCAAGATAATGCAGTGCCCAAGTTTTCCAAATATTGAAGAGAGATGACAACATCCAGATTAATATTGATGATATGGTAGTGTATGGAAGCACAATAACTGAACACAATGTGTGCTTGCAGAAAGTGTTGAAATATCTTATGGCTGCAGAAATTACACTGAATACAGACAAGTGAATCTTTAGAATTACTGAAATTTAAATTCTTACAGTATGTCATCAATGGAGTAAGCATAGCATACATATCGATGAACATTATGTAATAGTTGTAAGAAAGATGGGAAAGCCAGAAAATTAGCAATAATCTAAACCTAATAGCTTTTACGATTCTGCAAATTCAGAATCTGACTTGAGCTCAGATTGTTTTATTATTTCTGAAAATAAATATCTAATACTAAATCTATTGTCTACACAATAAAACAAAACAAAAAAAAACAATCACAAAACTTAGTTGTTAGAAGTATCAAATGAGTGTTAGAGATAAATAATGGAAAAGATGTTAGCAACTAATACTAATAAATTGAATGAATTCCCAAAACAAGTAAAGTCAAATAATAATTAATTTATTAGACTTAAACTCTTACAAAAAAAATGTTAAACAAAACTTTATTTAAACAATAATAAAGCACAAAACAAGTTAGCAATAAAAGTTGTTTAATAAAAAATCTACAGATCCAGAACAAAATATAACTTTAAATAATAATTAAATCTACTACAAAGTCATGAATTCTAGTGAATAACAATAATAAATGCTTAAATTAAACCTAACTGTTAACACGACTCTGCAAAATCCAGAGTTCTGCCTGAGCCAGGTCTTTTATTAGTTGCTAACAAATAATTATATTGAAAACTAATTAATGTCTAACTGGCAAAGTAGAAAACTGGATAAAACTTATAACTATAAAAGTACTGAACAAGTGTTAGTACTAAACTGACAAAAACTATGGTAGAAACTTACAACTAATAAATAAATTCTCAAAACAAGTTAAATAACAAAAAATATAAAATTTATTACACTCAGAAACTACTTATAAAAGTGTAAGCAAAGTTTTAATAAAGCAAATTCAAATAATCAACAAAACTCAAATATTCAAAAATCCAACAAGAAATAAACCTTAAATAGGCCTACTACTTAACTCTAATACCGCCACAACCAATACAAACTTCAAACTATTGCAGATCTTTTACAAGAATTCAACAATGTCACTCTAGAATTTTACTTAGAAATCAACACTTCCCCAAGCCATTGAATTCGTAGGCTTTTATACTAGGTGACGTACAATCCCGCATTTGCTTTATTTACATAATGTCGTGCAACAAGTTTTAAATTTAGATTAGTTTACAGGAATAAATCAGTTCATGTCATCCTCTTTACAGTTAAATCATAATACCGAACATAACATCAATAAAAGATCATTCTTATATTCCTATATTGGATCAGTGGTAAAATTATTTAGATGAGATGACGTCACAAACCGAGAAAGCTCATTTGGAAGACAAATGTCCGTTTCGTAACACGTAATTATCAAATACTAAGATGGAGAACGTGGAAGTAAGTTAACTCTTAAACAAAATATAATACTTTAAATAATGATGAATATAATGATAAAAATAATAAATAGGACAGGTCAGAGTCAACCTCTTCACAGTTTATTTGATTCTAAAAACTATTTATTTATTTATAACAACAACAATAGAAAAATCATGTATTTACCTTTTTAGAATTTGATTCATTTAATTTTCCAGGTCGAAGTTTTTGAATTGGACTACGTTCTGGTTCAGTTTTCCTTGGAGCATATTGACTTATACTGTCTTTTATACCCAATTTTTTTCGAGATGCAGTAAAATCATTATCAAATGCAATAGTAAATGCCATAGCAGCAGGAGAAGATTCAGAATTATCATTTGTTTTCTCATCAACTTTAATAGAATTTTTCTCACTTTCTCCTTGATTTTTACCATTACACAGTTGAAGAATTTCAGTTTCTATAGGAATTAATTCTTCTTTCTTTAAATGTTGTAAAGCTTTTTGTTTTTCTTCAAACAGAGATTCACATTCTTTCTTAGCATCTGTATTAAAAAAAAAAAATTATTTTAAATATAATTTAAAATAAATTTTTTTAACATATTCAAAATCTGGAGCAAAATTTCTTTCCTAGTTCTGAAGACCAGGAAAGAAATTTTGCTCCAGATTTTTTAGGTGTCCAACTTTGACATATACAACCCATCCTAAATTTTCAGAAACATGGAATCTGAATTCATGTTTCCATGCATTTAGGATGGGTTGAATATGT
>WUQG02048284.1:0-10406 GCA_011317285.2 Androctonus mauritanicus
GGCATTGCCATTTTCGATTCTAAGCTGCACCCGCTTTTCAGTAGCATTAACATTGGAAAAAAAGTGCGGCTTAGATTCGAATAAATACGGTAATTACTTTTTCAATATTATTGAAATGTGATCTATTTTTTCAATATAATTAAAATATTAAATAAAAACAAATATAAAAAACCCAATATTAATTAATTAAATATCAGCACAGGTTTTAAATGAAAGAATGATTGTTATTACTTGCTAAAGATCTTTCAGCTTAAAAAAGCATCTTCAGTAGCTTATAGTTTACAATATACCAAATAGAACAAATCAAATTAATTTAAATACAGGAATATTTAATTTGTTCTATTTAGTATATTGTAAGCTCTAAGCTACTGAAGATGGCTTTTTTAAACTGAAAGATCTTTAGCAAGTAAAAAAAATCATTCTTTAATATTTATAATATTAAAGAATGATTTTTATTTTTAATGAAACATTTTTAGAATCTTGTATTTTTTAATGAAAAATTTTTAGAATCTCAAGATTCTCTAGAATTTCTGAAAGGGAATCTCAAATTTCAAGAAATAAATAATTACTAATTCAGGAATTCCTGAATCTCGAGAAAAAAAATTTGGGAAAACACAATCATTAATTATACATGGTGTATTGGCTATGCATATGTGGTAATTATTTTTAAATTATTATTATAACCGAACAAAATAACTTCAAAGTTTATGAATTCTTTTTATCTGTTGTACAGTAAAAGTTTTTTGCTATTAAAATTATATAATTTTGGATTTATTTTATTATTTTTAAGGATCTGCTTCTTTGATTTTAAAATAATAGTGAATGTGGAAGAAAATGAAATTTTTTTTAAAGATTGGTTCCACTAATACAGAAATGAAATAGAAAATCCATGTCTGATAAAAAAAATAACAATTTTGATGTCAAAACTATGTAGTAAAACCACTACTGTTCAAGGTTCAATTCATCTCAAGTTTAATATGATGATAAAACCATTATCTATAATCTTGACCAATGAATGAATTTAATTCATTTTTCTCTGTTGATTTTTGTTTTTTGCTAAGTATTAGCAGTGCATTGGAAAGGATCTATTTAGAAAAATTCAAATTTTTTCAAATCATATATATTAATGGCTGGCTGGCTGGATGTCCCTTTTTCGGTTGAACTACTGTATTGATTTCTATAAATAGGGTGTATTTAGAAAAGTATAATTTTTGGATGTCTGCAACAGCCAAAATTATTTGTTGTTATTAATAATTTAAAAATTAAAGAATAGAAGTTACATTGAAATTGTAGTTCCTATAAAAAGACAGAATTTGCAGATGGCACTGTAGCATAATAATGAATGTCATTTTATGATTCCCTCTTGGATTTCCTACATGAGTTTGGAGATGTTTTTCATGTTATCTGCAGTATTATAAAATTAAATCACAAGATTATATTTATGCTTATTTATATGAGTGGGTAATTTCTAGTTTTATTAAAGATTTTTTAATATCTGCATTTGATGTTCTCAATTCATAGTTAACCACTGATATGTCTTAATTAAAATGTAAATAGAAATATAAAATATACTTTTAATTAGATTTTAGTTTTTTGCTACAAAAATTTTTTATGGATCCACAATTGGTAAGATATTTATAATAATTGAGCATTTTAGAATTAGAATTAAAAAAATAACATTTTTATTTTATTTGAAGGTGATCTGAAAAATGAAGAAGAAGTTATGACTTGGTTAATATTACAAAAAGAAGAAGATACCATAGAGGAAGTTACTGAAGAAATGTTAGAAGACCTTATTGAAGAAAAACAATATGTTCTTGTGTTTTTTGGTAATAAAATTTTTAAAATAACTTAATACGTTTTAAATATTAAGTTTAAATTGTGATTTTATGATATTTGGGAATGCCAAAGTTGGTCAGAGATCTGATACTTTTAGACGAAATTCCTCTTTAGTTACATAGAACAAAATGAATAAAAAATAATCTAGCTTCTTAAATCTCATTACATCAGAATGCATAAATGACTTAAAAAATTATTGACTGAAAAGTTAAATACAGGAATACCTTGCATAGCACAGTTTTGAATAGTGCAGGTTTTGGTATAGCACGGTTATTATTATTACATATATCAACATTGGCAGCACTGATTGGCAACCCCCAAGCACCATAGGTAGCTGAGTAAGCCATAAGACTAAAACGAGCACTTTAAGCAAAGAGAAAACAATTTAATGCGGTAAAATTTACTGCATTAAATTGTTTTCTCTTTGCTTAAAGTGCTCGTTTAGTCTTATTTCTTGTATTAGTAACAAAGCAAAGTATCTATGTATAATAGTGAATAAGCCATGTTTATGCAGTATTTTTTTGATTGGCTCTCATGTAGGCATGTTCTTTCCCTACAGCATTTTATTATTTACATTAATATTAGTATTTAATATTCTTTTATTATTTAAGTATGAGTGAAGAGAGACAAAACAAAGAAGACACTGTTAGAATAACAAAAAAATGTAAGTAGTTCACATTAGAGAAGAAACTTGAAATTATAAAATATCATGAGAATGGCCAATTCATTTGCTAAAATAGCACATGAGAATTCAATGAATGAGTCTAAGTGTTTTTTACAACTTTTATATTGGTTTAAAATGATTTTCTTTGTTATTTAGTTAATAAAAATAATTTTTTATCATTTTTAAACATTTTTATTATCCTAAATCTCTGTAATAAACAAATTAAATTGAAATTCATTATAAATAGACCTTGAACAACGTGATTTTGCATAGTGTGGACACTTCTTGGAATCAATTAATCCTGCCACTTAAGATAGTCTTGTATTATAAAAAAAACTTAAATATATAAGCAAATTGATAACCATTAATACATAAATATCATAAATAACTGTAAATTGGTAAAAATAACTAAAAGTAAAAGAAACACAAGTTTAAAGAACAGTGGAAGGTTTTAATACAGCAAAAATCCTTGCTGTATTAAAACCTTCCACTGTTTTAAAATCAGTAACTTTAATGTGAAGTATTTCATCAATGTTTTATGTTTTGTAATATTAAGATTTTTCAAAAAGTCAATTGATGTGGCATGAAATAGCACCATTGATTTGTACCTAGTCCCACAAGATTGGACTGTTATCATATACTTTTGGTATTTTTTATCAAAAATACCAAAAGTATATGATACTTTTTGGTATTGTGATATTATAGCACTTGAATCTGATATCCGCTTCTATGTTGCATAATCTTGTCTTGCAGTTTTTTATCAGTTCTCCTTATGTATTTTATAATGTTGTTATCTTTAAAGGTATACTGTATATGCCATATTTTTCTAGTCTTTCTCTTGGTTCTTTATTTAAAATTAGTGTGAAAGTATTTGGATTATGCTGTTCAATGATTTTAATATTATATTCGTTTTTACCATGTTTTACTGTGTTCTGTGAGCATTATGTCATGGAAAACCTCAGAAAAAGTCATTGGTTCTTCTACCAGGATCAAAGATGTATTTGTATTGCTATGTTTAATATCCTATATTTTACAGAACTTATTCTTGATTTATAAGCTAATTTACTGAAATTATTGCCTGTGAAATCATACTATGTATACAATATTAAATAAAGTATTATATTTATAAAATTATTAAAAACAAATGTTTCTTCTTTTCTCTCTCTTTATATCACAAAATTAACAATATTCCAATTGATATTGTTGAATTCTTCAAATTTCTGGAATCTTAATTCATTAAAGAATGGCTTAGAATTGTATTTTGATGCCAAATTTTTCAGGAAATTCTTAATAAATTATCAGTCCTTTTAATAAAACACTTTCAATTATAATATATATAAAATATTAATTACTGATTGAAAAATATTAATATGTAAAGTTTTAAAAAAGTTTTAAGATTAATATAGATATTTCCATCTTATTGATAATTGAAATGCAAAATAGCATTGGAAGAGGTGATTTTCATTAAGTTAAAAGATGTGGTTCACTGGCCTAAGTCAGATCTGCCCTGAAAAATATGGAGGTTTGAGAACTAGAATTAAAGTGAATTCTCCAAACAATAAGCATCTGCTTTACAACTCTATCACTCTGACTAATAACTCATAGATTTCAAATTTTACTAAGACTTTTTTAAATTTTTACATTGTTTTCCATTCAGAGTTTATTAGGCAATTGGGCCATTCTAGAGTCTACTTATAGGTCATTCATAGTTGAGTTAACAATACATAAAATGATGGGGATCTGATACCCTATCCCTTAATCTTCATCCTTCAGCTATTGGATCCTTTCAGAACCTGGAGCCTTCCAGGTGGAAGCTTACCATGCTACCCTGTAGTTAGCCATTCAATTTATTAGAAATTTTTATTAAGAGAAATTGCATTTTTAAGTTGTGTTATATTAATTTAATGCTTTCTAACCTGGAAGTCCTAACACTGTAGGATGTTATGTAACAATCTATGAGATATTACAAAATTACTAATATAAAAAATAAATAAAATAAAATTGATAAATAATAATTGAAAAATTATTTTAATTAAAATTTATTTGTAAATGTAAATCTTTTAAAAGACAAACAAAAAAAATTTTATTCTTTTCTAAAAAAAATTATTCTTTTTCTAAAAAATATGAAAATATTATAATTATATTACAACATTTTTTGGTGGGTGTTGTTCACAGCATTTTGGAAAACTTTGGAATATCACCATGGAAAATCTTTGGAAAGCACTGTGCTAATTAATGACAATTATTTAAGTAATTTTGTTCTTGTTTATAATAGCATATTTGAGGAAAATATAGATGATATCTTTCAGCTCAGTAATTATAATTTTTACTGTTTAAATTAAAGTAATTTTTGTCCCTCATTTATGAGAATTTGGTTTGTAAGTATTTTTTTTAGAAATATATCACTCTTGTAAACTGATGCTCTTGCTATTTATCAGTAATAATTATTAGCTAATTGTTGATAGTAACATTATTGTGGCATAACTATTATATATTTTGCATTATAAATTTGCTGTGTATACAGAATATATATTAAGTTTATCAAAATTACCGTGAGAGATGTAATGGGCAGTCACAAATAAATATATGATATATTTATTTCATATTATGGTTTTTGCATAAGATGTAAAACCATAATGCCATTATTGTTTTTGGGTCCTTCTAGAACTGGATCTTAAGCCAAATGATTTTTACTTACTCCATTCCATTTGGACTTGACCATAATAATTAGCTTATTTAAAACTGACATAAAATTTAGTTTTGATAATGTTTCCAGCATCATAGTCCTCAGATAAGACAAAGATTTTTGATAATGTTTTTTGATACTTTATAGTTTACTAGCATATTATTTTATTTTTGATAGGATTTTAAATTACTTTAATTTTAAATAGAAATTTTAATGTAAATTATATATTTTTTAAAATAATTTTTGACTTATTATATAACATTCTTTAATATTGAAATAATTTCTTTTAGCTCCAAATGACTGTACAAATTGTGGAGCAATTCTTGAAGAACTTGAGAATATAGATGATGATACAGATAAACATGGAATTTTATTTGTTACAACAGATGATACAATTTTTGCTAAAAAGAAAGCAGCTGTGACTAAATTTCCAGCTCTTGTGTTTTTTAGGCAATCTCATCCAATTGTTTATAAAGGTATGCATATGTAAATTTTATAATTAAAAAATGTTTTAAACTAACTTTCCAGCTATTATTATGCTGCTTTTCCCTTTTATGTTTATTTATTTTGCTTTAGGAAGTTTTTAAATTTTATTTAATCCCATATATTTTCATTTAAATTTAAGAATTAAGTTAAATTTAATAAAAATAGTTTATTTAAGAGAATTTCAGATTCCTTGCAGACATTTCCATGATATATCAGGTCATCCCTAAGTAATGTCATTTTTTGCACACATAAAGAAAACAAACAAAATTTATCTAGAACAGATCTGTTAATCATCATAATAAGTGTCCCCAGTACTTTCAACCTTCTCTCACTGTTCAGCAAGTTTTTGAATGCTAGACTTGAAGTCTATGGATTTTGATCCAAAAAACTCAGACAGGATTTGGTGCACCTCTTTGATATTTTGAAGCTTTTCTCCAGAAAGATAATGTTTGAGGCTGTGAAACAGATGGTAATCAGATGGTGCAAGTTCAGGGGATATGCTGGAAGGGGGAGTTTTTCCCACTAAAACTCTTGCAACTTCACACAAGTCATTCTGGTTATGTGTGGTTTTATGTTTTCCTGTGTTGAATAACCATGCCTTTATGATTAAGAGTGCCAGATGTTTTTCCTACAAGGCAGTGCATAGAGGTCTAGCTGCTGACAGCAGACCTCCCCTATAATGGTTTGGTTCAATCACAGAATCTCATAGTGGATTATGTCTTGCATATCCATCAAACATTCAGTAAAATCTTATATGGAAAATGCCATCATTTAGCCAATACTACAGACAGTATCTATTTAGAAAGCCACTGATGTTTAAACGTAATGTTATAGTACAGAAGCTATTTTTCATCTCCTATAACCACTCCTTTCATGGAAGAGCAAAGAAGTGCAAATGTCCACCTGCTTTTACAGATTTTGTGATGTGGGCTCATGCGATATCTACTTACCAGTTTTGACACATAATGAAGATCCTGTAGATGCTTGTGAATAGTTGAATGGGATGAATGGATAATTGTGGCTAATTCCTTGACTGTTGCCTTGGATTCCCCTCAACAGCAGCTCTCAGCACATCGTTATTTGGCTTAATAGGTCATCTTTCATGTGGCATATCTGTGAGGGTCCTATTCCCAAATTGGAATTTCTGGAATCACCTTTGACACTTTCTGACATTATATATGATATTAATGTCTTGTGACACTAGAGTTGCTGTGTGCTCCTAGTTAAACTCTACAGCAAAATATGCCTTATGTGCTCTTCAGACACTGCCATTTCCTATAGACTTCAATGGAGCAAGGAATGCATATACAACTGTTATTATCTGTCTCACATTACATGAAGAACATACTGTGCAAAACATCTTATCATGCCCTTAGCCTACTTCATTGTCTAGTTGCCCAACAGTAGTAGTTATATAGGACATTAAAAAATGACATTATTTATGGAATGACCTGATATTTACTTTATAAAAAAACTCAAACAAAAAATAGAAAATGATAATTTTTATTGGTTTAAATTGTTAATTTTATCATTATATCTAACATCAAAAAATTTTTTTAAATATTTCACTTATTTTAGAAAAATATTTGTTTATGAAATTAAATGAGACAAATTTATATAACTGCAGGAGTTATAAATATATAAATCAAGCTGAATAGACATACTCTGGATATAAATTTTTAAAAATTTTAAATCATTATTGCTGCATTAATGCTATTAATTACAAAAATTTTCAATGCTGATACCATGCAATTGTATATTTCATAATAGTTTTCAATATAATAGTATATAAATATATCCTGCAATGAAATGGAACAACTTTTAATGTAGTGTAATGATTGTCTTATTTATTTATAGTAGTTGAAACACAATAAACATAATTATCAAAATATTTAAATATTATTTATGTATTCTTAAAAATTGTCATGTTTCAGTTTCATTATTTAGGAATAAGGTATCAAAATTGTTCTTAGATAATATCATACCAGTACTTTTGAAAATTTATTTTCAAAAGTACTGGAGTTTCAAAAGTTTTTTTTTTTTATATCAACAACATATCAACATACCAGTTGAACATACCAGTACTTTTTATTGATGATATGTTAATGCCTATAATGTAATTTCCAAATATGCAACATTTATATAATGATAAAAAAAGTAAATATTGTGAATTCACTCATAAATTTTATGGTCCATTTTATAAGGAATAGGAAAGAGTATTATATATATTACTCAGAACATACAGCTAACTAAAGTTAATACATTGGTCAAATGGCAAATGTAAATGTAATTTTTGCATCAAAAATTTAATACCTAACATCAGTAGTAAAACACTAACAACCAAATGATTTTGATTGCTACTATATTATTGATATTTAACATCACTTTTGATTATAGTACTTTATTGAAAATGTTAAATACTACTAATGTAGTATCATAGACATTGTTATGACAGTATTGTATAAAATTTTACTTTGTTTTCTACTTTGTATACTAAATTGATGATTCAAAATATTTTAGATATCAGAATTTTTATGTAAAGTTGAATTTATGTAAGTTAGACTTTAGTATTTTTTCTGTATTTCTTCTCTGATCAACCTTCAAAGATGTGTTTGATTCCGAAAATAAAATTAAAACAAATAGCTATTTCATATCAAAAGATGAATATCTAAATCTTATAGAATTATTAAAACTTTAAAAAAATATATAAATACAAAATGTCAATGAAAGTGTCTACTTATAACTCATAGCTAATATGCTACTTTTCAAAAGTATTTAAATTATATTCATATTACTAAAAAACTGCTTTAAGTTAAATTTTCCAAAATTTAAGTAAATACTAAGCACTAAACAGTAGGTAAAAAATAAAAACAGTTTAATAAATCACAAACATTTTCAATGCTCTTGGCATCATCATCAGGTTACACACCAAACACAATTCGAATTTGAAAAGATAGAATAAAAATTGTTTTACAACTTTGTTAGGTTACTATGGTTACACTGAATTAACATTTAAAAAATAGTAACAATGTAGAAATATTATAAAACGAAGTTATTATACAATGAAAAACATATAGAAATTTAGTTCATAAAATAAAAAATAAACACATTCTTCTGCTAATTCTTAATCTTGTTAAGCAGGTATTTCCAAGGTGCAGCTAGTTCCACTGCAGGGTGGTCATTTAAGAACTCTTCTTTGTCCCTCATAAATATTTCAAGAGTCTCCACTAATGTTGCATGAGTTATCTTACCTGCTGATTTTATTACTCGGGCTTCCTGCCAATCTATTTCTAATTCCTTATCATATGTGCTCATTGCTAGGGCTGTGTTCAATTTAGCATTAGCTATGTCTCTCTTATGTTCTTGTAATCGCAGATTTAAAGTCCTTGTTGTAACTCCTATATAAGCTTGTTGCTCAGTTTTAATATTTCTGACCAGTATCTTGTAGACTCCTGATTTTTGCTTGCTCTCCTTAGATTTTTTCTCATTTCTAAGCTGACTAAAGACTTAATATTAAGCGAAGAACTATAACTGCTTAGATCAACTATCAAAGTCCAAAATATTAGCACAAAAAGCAGCTTCACTGCTTTTTGTGCTAATATTTTGGACTTTGACTAAAGACTGTTGGTTGCCTTTTATACATTAATTTTTTATGCATTCTTTTCTCCAATTTCTTAGTAAGATTATATTCCTTTATTGCATAAGGTACCTGCACATAACCTTGATTAGTTTGATTTCTCTCATCTTCTGATTGAGGTGCATGGGGCTGTTGCATTCTATGATAAATGTTTTGCAAAAAGTGTGTACCATACCCATGCTGGTGCCCTATTTGGTAGATGTATCTAAGCTCTTTTTCCATTTCCTGTTGGTTAGCGATGTACGTACTAGCTCTTCTAAAATAAAAAGTGAAGGTGGATATTTTATATCTCATTGGATCCAAGGACCATTTTGGGATAATAATAGGTTCATAAGATGGTTTTCTATACACAGATGTTTCTAATTTTTTGTCCTCTACCTTCAAATTAATGTCCAAGAAGCGTGCAGAAGAGTGACTTAATTGTTGTAGTTTTAGTACAAGGACATAAGATTCTATTAAAAGTTATTCTGCTACAGCTTCAGGCTTTTCCTCTTTGTTCCAAACGGTCATGATATCGTCAATGTAGTGCAGATAGAATCTCGTACTATTGCGGAACATATGCAGAACTTTAGCTATCTATGTCTCTTAAGATGATTTCAGCCAATAGAGGCACCATAGAGCTGCCTATTGGTACTCCTTTTAGTTGTAGATAGTAGTTGCCTTTAAAACTGAAAT
Source organism: Androctonus mauritanicus (assembly GCA_011317285.2). Taxonomy (NCBI): domain Eukaryota; kingdom Metazoa; phylum Arthropoda; class Arachnida; order Scorpiones; family Buthidae; genus Androctonus; species Androctonus mauritanicus. Next base: position 9,988 of record WUQG02048284.1, read on the forward strand.
AAGATTTGTGATATATGAGGTAGGCCAGTTCCCTGAGGAGCAGTGCTCTTACTCTGGAGTCAGGCACATTTGCAAGTAGAAACCTGTATAATGCTAGGCAAATGGGTTCTAACTGTAAAGAAGGATAAAGGCTTTGTAATCATACATTACTAACAAATTCCCTTCTTTCCATTGGAATTGTTTCAGTCTATCAAGGGCCTGAGTTGTGATTAGGGTTTATACAAAAACCGACTTTTTAAAAAACCGATTTTCGAATTTTAACTTTTCCATGAAACCGGTTAAACCGGTTTCGAATTTCTACAGATAAAAAATAAGACATATTTACAACTTAAAATAGAAGTTTTAATTTTTTATTTATAATAATTTAAAAAATACAAAAAAGGAAAACATAAGATTATTAAGATACATTTTATTACAGT
>WUQG02048295.1:0-29071 GCA_011317285.2 Androctonus mauritanicus
GCAATAAATATAAAGTTATATTTTGGAATAAAAAGTTAATAAAACGTGTTTTGTATAAGTGTTTTGGTATAAAAATTTTAAAAAAATCAAAACATGACATCAACACGGCTTAATGAACAAAAACAAAATTTCTTTCCATTTTATGATTGCTATTTTTTATTTTAATAGTCGGTTTAATCAGTTTTCATTACTAATTTAACAAAAACTAGACAAAATAAAATACTACAGATTTATTAAACTTGCTTTACTCGTTAAATTGTTTTGAGGCAAAAGTTCGCATTCGAACTCTTGCCCCCACTATACTTGCGAATCTATGCCCCATAGGTTACTTTACCACTCTTTTATCAATCCTGTCACCTGTGAGTAGAACTGAGAATTAATGCTAGTACATTTGATAAGACTAATTCCAATTCATTTAGACGACATGTTAATTAAAACATTTACCGATCAATTTATAGGGATAATACTGATTCCTTAAGATAAAAATATAAGATCAAAACTAGTAATTTCAGTACTTACCGCATTGTTCAACGATGAAATGAAGTACAGCCATGAAATTTCTTACAGTTGTCTTTTCTATCTTCCGTCGTCGACTGACAATCAGTGCTGTCAGATTCCACAACTCTGATATTAAAATGTATGCGTTGCGAACTTTTACCCGCTGCGAACTTTTGCCTCAGGTTACTCTAAATACCAGATTAAAAGAAATAATGCTCTAGTTTTTTGTAGTATAAATTACCGTTGATGGATTATAACATACTGGATCGTTCTTTGAGCATAAGAATAAATATTGAACATATACTACTTCTATAAAAGGGTATATCTGTAATATTGCTGAAAAACCATTTTGTTTGTCTACTTCTTGAACTGTATTCCAGTTAGCTAACATTTCCTATTGAAACAATACAGTATTTGAACAAATATGTTCAATTTTAAGATAGAAATCCTAATGTTCAAATTGAGCCCTATAAATATCCATTGCATATACTAATCATTTTTTTTGCAGTTTCACCTGATATATTTAGACTTCTATTCGAAAGTATAAAGTCTTTTTTATCTAATTATCTACATAAAACGTCAATATATTAAATAATTAGTAGAGTTTCTTGTCAAAACTTTTTGTTATTGGGCTAGCGTTATATGATCTTTTGCTTTGAACTCGTGTATTCTATCACGTTCTCTAGAACACGCAAACCATTTTATCCATTTATCTACTTTCTTGTACGTCTTATCCATTATGTCCATCAATGACACGCAACGAGAGATTCTTCAATAATAGTTAAAGAATTATAATGGTAGAAAATAAATCCAGAACAACATTGATAAGTTATGATTGATAGCATTCATATTTCATGAGTACTAATATTTCCAATGACCAAGACGAATCTTTCAGAATAAAATACTTTTTTTTCACTTTTTATATACCATAATTTAACTTTCATTATATGAAATATTTGACATTATGTCATTAATAGACATAAATATACCAATCACGTTTAAATTACTTTAATAGGTTTTAAATCATATTAAACAAGGACGTTTCTTAAAATTTCCCTTATAATTTTTTACCAGATATTATTTTTTGCTTCAGAATATTGTATATAGGGAATTTTCGAGTCATAGGGAAAGAATATTTTACATTCAAATGCAGATCATTTGAATGTAAAACATTCTTTCCCTATGACTCGAAAAATTTCGAATAATGATATTTTGATATGTGCTTGATATAATAATATCTGAATATTTCTTACACTATTAAAATTTGCATAATTAATATTATTGTGTTTCATATATTAAATTATTATTTAAGGATTTAATACAAACACTAACAAATATAAGTTTATAAAATGTTTATTTTTTATTTTATATATCTTCTAAAGCGAAAACAAATAATAACTTCAGGAGTTCCCAACCTGGGGTATCTGTATCTCCAGGAGGTACAGCGAATTGCAGGTAAATAAGTATATTACGCTATTAATATATTCCAAAAATATTTATGTTATCAGAATTTCCGGGCTATTCCAATGAGTTTGCATAGACTTTTTTCTCACTGTAGGATCCAGTAACTCAAAATGCCCAGTTAAGATTCAAAATAGCTAGTGAAATTGCCAGATTGGCACCTCCTCGAGGATCGCCTACGTGGCATCTGAACTTCCTGTACCTACGAGTGATCTCCTGCACATAATCAAGGAGGTACTGGATAATTTACCAAAAGCCAAGGGTTATCGAAAAGGTTGGTAACCCCTGACTATAAATTATTCAATAAATAAAATATAATTTGTTATTACAATGAATTATAATTTGTCATTTAGCTAGTTTTAATTAATAAAACTAGCTAAATGTTTGTAAATAAATGTGTGAATAATTTAAATGTTTGTAAATATCGATAAAATCGATTTTATCGATATTTACAAACCAAAAAAAAAATTATTCGATTATGTTTTATTACATACGTAAGAGCGAGCCATTTTAATAAAATTTCTAAAAATGTGAACATTTTTGCTTTCTAAAAATGTGACTTAATTAATAGCATAGTTTAAACAAACTATATATATATAAAATTTAATTAATTTAAATAACATGTAAATAATTTTTTTTCATCAGTTTATTAATATTTTAAACTCTCCTATTTTTATAGTCATATTAAAAAAATGGATAGATTTAAAATTCAAATATTCATAAATTAATTACATTCAGATTGTCAACATTTTAAAAATTTCATTATATAACAAAATTTTATTATTAAATTTTAATTTTTAATCTTATCATCATCGAATGCGTATATCTTGCTTTTAAATTTATTACTGCATTCGTGATAATAATATTAATTCATTTATTTAAATATTTTGAATGAAAATATCCAAATTATGTATTGTGTAACCTTTAGCATTTTGGAAAGTGTTTATCATCGCACAAAATTTTATGTTCTTTCTAATGTTTATATAATGTTTTCTTTAATATTAGGTAATAACAATTAATATGTCCTTTTTAATAAAACTGTAGTGTTTTTTTTTAGTTTTCTATTTCTGATTCAACAATGGTTATAAATTAACTAACTTATTTGTAATTTAATATCAATCTCATTTAATTACCGAAATGCATTCTGTCTAAAGAAGAAATATATTCTTGCTAATTAAATTTATAAAACAAACTTAATTATAACAGATAAGTTAATGCAGAATAAAACTGCAAAACATTATTAATATCTGCAACAAAAATACGATATAAATATTTCTATTAGTTGTATGTTAATGACGATATTATATATCTTAAATTTACTAAATTATTAATCTTTTTTTTTTATTTAAAAATATCGATAAAATCGATAATCGATTTTGATAATCCATAAAAATGAATCAAGAGTTTGGAAAATCGCAAAAATGAATCCGATCTTGGAAAATAACAAAATTGAATTCGAGTTTGGAAAATCATAAAAATGAATCCGATCTTGGAAAATAACAAAACTGAATCCGAATTTGAAAAATAACAAAACTGAATCCGAATTTGAAAAATAACAAAACTGAATCCGAATTTGAAAAATAACAAAATTGAATTCGAGTTTGGAAAATCACAAAAATGAATCCGATCTTGAAAAATGACAAAACTGAATCAGAGAGTTTTGAAAATGACAAAAATGAATCCGATTTTGGAAAATGACAAAAATGAATAATAATATCTAACAAAGAATAACTAAGAATTAACAAACTAATAACAAAGAATATAAAACTATCTATTATCAAACTTTATTTTTTAAACTTTATTATTAACTATTATCAAACTAGAACTAACTAACAAAGAATAACTAAGAGCGATCAAAAGCAATAAATACGGTAGTCTTTGACAGTTGCCGTTTGTTTTAGTTATCCTTTACAACTTCAATTTATAGTTCAGTTGTATTATCCTAAAATTAATAAAATATAAATATAATGAATAATTTACAAGGTTTCATTCTCATAAATATATTAATTCAGACACGATTTTTAAAATTTATATCTCTAGCAATATAAGACTAACCAAGAAAAAAATTACTTCTATTTTTTTTTATCTGTTATAACAAGTAAAATATATATTTCTGCTTAGGTATTCTATATGAGAGGATATTCTTATATTTACCAGAATATACGGTATTTCATTATCATAAGCTCTACTCTGTCTATTTGTTATTATTCCATTATACTAAATGATTCTTCCATAATCGCTTTCGTTCATCCATCTTATTCGTACTTGCTACGAAAATCTTTTCTTTATCGCTTTATATCCTCGTTTTCTATCCGATTCAGTACATGTCTTCGTATTCTTACGGATTACTCTGTTTTGGTTCTTTCAGAAATTCACTTTATTCTTTCGAATCTCTGTTGGAAAATATCTAAAAATTTCTAACTGAAATTTTTCCAAAAATTTTTAAATTCTTTATATTCTGACATTAGGGAAAAAAATCGAATTTCCACAAAAGTCGAATCGTGTTAAAGAAATAAATCGCATATATTTTTTTTCGCACAAGAAAATTTGTGTCGTTTTTATTATTATATTTATTTTATTTCTTAACAGAATGGAACATTTTTTATGTAATTTAAACAAATTGTTAGCAATATCGGTTATTTTATTTTTTTTATAATTAATTTTGATGTATAACAACGATTAATTAGCCAAATTTATTGCTCGTTTATCTGTTACTAACTCGTGCAATTAAATTGCATTAAAAATATTGTTTTAAAGTTTCAAATGAATTAAAAATTATTTCTTTTTATATTAAAAGATTTTCTGTTTTAATAATATATTCTTATTTAAAAATAATTTGCATATTTTTATACCAAGAAAAAAAATATATATTATAAAAATAAAGAGACATTTTAATGTCAGTAAGTAACTTAAAAAAATAATAATAATAATTTTTTCTATGAAAAATCTGAAAGATTTATGTTACAACTTCTACTGAATTTTACTTTCATCGATTTTTACTTCTATTTTTGACTGACTAAATGCATTAATATGAAACATTAAGCTTTAACGACATATCAGGTAGAACTTCTGCACTGAACATGTCTTCTATTAACAATTGCATAATCAGAATTTAGTCTCAAAAATCGAACTGATAAAACGAATTTCTTTATGACACTAAATGATGATAATTAAATATAAAATTATATTATTTAATATGTCTTAGATTTTTAATTATTGCTTTCGTTTTACTGTACATATTCCTTCCATAAGCATATGGATAATTATTCGTTTTGGCATTTAAAATATGAGAATTTTAACAAAAAAAAAACATTAATTTTTTATGTTAACAAATAATATGTAATTAAAAAATAATTCTATTACCAGTCATAGTAAGAATAAAATTAAAATTTATGAAACTTGCAATTCTGCAATTCTGGCGTTTACAATGTTAGCTTTAACTATGCAGAAGTCAGAGTAGGATGATTTGCCATCCGACTCTGCAACTCCGCATTTAATAGTTATATTTTATAACATATATTGTTAAGTAAAATTACCGAATAAAGCGTATTTTATATAGATTCTTGCATGAATAAAGAATAATTTACCACTTCAATGAATGACAGTTTATCATCAGTTACTGCGATTTATTTTTGTCGATGGTTGAAATCGATTATCGATTTTATCGATATTTTTAAATGTAAGAAATAATGCTAAGTTAAATTTTATGAAACTATATTTTTATTTATTTACTAAATTTTAAGAAAATATTTTTTTTCTCTCGGAAATGTAATAACAAAAAATTTATAATTAAATAAATCACAAACAATCTTATACAGAAATCTCTTCTTACATATATAAAAAAAAAAATCGATCGAAAATTTTAAAATCATTTTATAGAATAAAAATCAACTATAAAATTATATTAAATTCTGATTGTTTAAATTTTAAAATGTTTTTTATTTGTATTAAATTATCCAATTTTTTTTATTGTTATTGGATTTCTTGGATTGGGAATCAATAAATTATTATTAAATATTTTACTTATTGGATTTCATACCTCACCTGATCTGCTTTTGTATAAATTTTTGTAGTACGAATTGAATATTAAAAACAAAATTTAAATAGATTGCATTTCTTCGATGTTTTTTTTCTTTTATAAAAAAATAATTTTTATTTTCATGTATCGATTTCGGATAAATTATTGAAAAAAACTATTCGATTATATTACTCATTTCCTCTTCTAGCATATAATCTCTCCATTTTCTCGTCTACTAAGAACATGTATAACAAAAAAAAAAGGATCAAGAATAATCATGAATTATAATTTTGTTTGAAATAACGTATATATGCAATTTTTCTTTATAATGCAAGTATTCATTATTTATGATGTTTTTTTATAATAATAAAAAATAAAATTTTTTTTACTTTTTGATATTTCAAATGATACAAGACAAGCAAAATTGTGGAAAACTTGTATCATAGAAATATCAAAAAGTGAAACTGTTTTAGCTATTATATCATCATAATTATAACTATCTCTCCGATTTACACGGTACTTTTTTACACGATTTCGCTTTTACACGGTTTTTTAAAATAAAGGATTTTCAAAAATAAATACTGTTAAAAACAAAAATTTATGCTGAGTGCATATTTGCACAGTCATTTTTAATACATTCATATTTGTAGTCATTTTTAGTACATTGATATTTGTACAGTCATTTTTAGTAAACTCATATTTGTACAGTCATTTTTTTAGTAAATTCATATTTGTACAGTCATTTTTTCAGTAAATTCATATATGTACAGTCATTTTTTAGTCATTTGTTATTACTGCCATTAAACTTAAAAATAGGGAATTCCCCTTTTTTTGTACCAAAAAAACATTCATATTTATTGGCGCAGTAAATCTTTAGTAACAGATAGGTGCATATGGTTGTGGTTTTTCTAATCGGAAATTTTTAAAACTTCATACTTAATGATTTTTCATTTATATTTTATTTTTATTTTGCGTTGAAATAAATGAATTTAATTAATTTAACTGACAAAATTATGGGCACTTCATTTTTCCTCGAACTACACGGTTTTTTGTACAAAGAGATATGATTTCGATTTACACGGAATTCTGAGGAACCAATCTTCCGTGTAAATCGAGAAACAGATGAATATCATTATATAGTTGTTTATTTCAATATTGCGTTGGCCGTATGGTCGCGTGGTAAAGCTGTGGCTTGCCATCCTGGAGGATCCGGATTTAAATCCCAGTCCCACATCTCCAATTTTTCAGGTGGGATCCGGGATCGGCCATCCGGTAGACCCCATCATTGATGTTGGCTAGCCTGTGATGAGCTCTATAAGTGGCTACCACCAGATGTACTTCGTGCGATATGGCGGCTTAAGTAACCTAACTTAAGTTATAATATTACTTTTTTCTGATTTTTTGTTGCTACAACATTCATATTTTATAGAAATGATTTATTGCTCGATTTTTTAATTAGCATTTATTTTAATACATCGTAACAAAAGAAATGAAGTAAACAATATTTTTTATTTATTTATTTTGAAGTATTATTATTTTCTGAATTTTTAATGAATATAATAGAATATTCATTTTTCTTGCTGCCGAATTTTCAGAAAACAATGATTTTTAAGAGATGTATTCAGTACTATTATGTCTAGAATTAAATATAGTACTTGTATATATGCATTCATAAGACATAAGTTAATTAAAATTAATTCTGGAAAGACTTTCAGTTTAACTCTTTAATTTATTAAGTTAAATCGATTTCCTGATTTTGTTGACTTGCTAGAAAACGCGACAAGTGGGAAACAAATCATCAATATTCTTTTATAAGATAATATTCATGTTAGCACATCACTACACTGTAGCTCGAAGAGATTATTTTATATAAGTTAATTTGTATATCTCATTAACATTTTTCACTTAATCTTTGCATTTAATTTTATGAAAATCTGAATGAATAAGCTCTAAAAAAAATAATGATTTGTTATTCGTAAGTCACGAGATAGTCATTACAAGCATTTAAAAGATAATAATTCTAAAATTTTATTCTTTTCTAAAAACTAAAGTTTGAATAAAATCTTGCTTGAAGAAACACCGAATACCCTGAAAAAACCCTACATACTATTTAATGATTTTTTTTCAAGAGAATGTTGCTTATAATTTAAAACAGGATCATATAAAGCATCTGATACTATACATCTCATTTTTCGTAGTTTGATACATGACGTGCAATGTACATTAACGTTTTATGTTGCATCTATTGTACTTACATCTACTGTCCCTTTTAGAACATAATGGAACTGTTAAGAACTGGTGCATAATGGAAATTCAGAAAATTCCAAAATCCAGAAAAAACGTGCAGGATGAAAGATCCTATTTTATCATAAGATTAAATGTTATTCTGAAAATCCTACATACTATTTAATGATTTTTTTTTTTCAAGAGATAATGTTGCTTATAATTTAAAACAGGATCATAATCATCAAAACATCTGATACTACACATACTGAATAAAACATCTGATACTATACATCTCATTTTTTGTAATTTGATACATGATATGCAATGTACGTTAATGTTTTATGTTGCATTTATTGAACTTCCTTTGCGTATAATGGAAATTCAGAAAATTCCAAAATCCACAAAAAACACGCAGGATAAAAGATGCAATTTTATGATAAGATTAAATGTTTTCATTTATCTTAATAAATTATACTATAAGTGATATTATATACATTCGTAAATGTAAAAAAATAATTCTGTATGATTTAATTAAAAATTATTTTTAGTTTAACAAATGCATCTGCTACTCAATGTTATTTAAACTATGTTTGTATACTCATAACAACAAACAAGACACGATATAAAAATAAATTTTCCTATTTTAGATTATATATATATGAATGCATTCTAGTGTTGTTCGATAGAAATAAACAGTAGATAAAAAAAAATATTTTTCCATGTCTGCAAAATTTTTCATTTCAATAATGATGAATTCTTTTCCTTGAGCAACTTCATTGTTATTCTTTTCACTACTTCCATGTTCTGTTTGTCATTCAGGATTTAACTTGTGTTGCTGTTTATCAAAACGTAAGAATCTCTGTTATAAAAAAAACTCAAGAGAACTTCCTGTAAATCTTTTTTACACGAATGTTACTACAATTTTACTCGATTTACTTATTTAAAAATTCTGATTTAACGAATAATTTGAATTTTAATCGAAAACGTTATCTTTAAGTTAATTTAAATAAAGATAAATATCAATTAAGATAACAACGAAATTCCAAAATAATCTACATAATTACGTAGAAAAAATCAATAGTTTCTACTTTTTTTACATATCCATACTATATAGATGAAGCAGTTAATCATTAATTGCTTCATCTATGTGACATGGATATGTAAAACATGGATTGAAGCAACTAATCATTAATTTCTTCATCTATGTAACATGGATATGTAAAAAACATGGATTGATAACATGGATTGAAGCAATTAATCATTAATTGCTTCATCTATATAACATGGATATGTAAAAACATGGATTGATAACATGGATTGAAGCAATTAATCATTAATTGCTTCATCTATATAACATGGATATGTAAAACATGGATTGAAGCAATTAATCATTAATTGCTTCATCTGTATAACATGGATATGTAAAAACATGGATTGATTAATTAATAATAAAAATTTTACGTATTAAATCAGTAAAAATTTATGAAATTTGATGATTGCAGTATGAAATATATCATTATATTCATTAATTAAATTAATTGCTACGTAATATGATAAAATATTCGATAATAAATATTTATTATTTTCTTTCAAAGTTTACATAACAGTTTTTTCCCCCTCTCTCTCTCTCAATAAAATCTCTTGAGAATTTAATTTGGTAAACACGTGGGCAGGAAAACTAATATCAAGCACTTCTGAAGAAGAAACATCCATTTGTATTTATAACTTATTTTCTGTTAAAAAATTTTCAATCTGTTCTATAGAACAAACTCTTTTAAAATTTACTATTGCTATTTATATATTTTTATTGAAAAAAATTAAGGAACTTTCGTTACTAAAATACAGATTAAATGACCAAAAAAAATCAATAATTTCACTTTTATGCATTCCTTTTAACTTTGTATCGATTATAATGCATCAAAGGAAGGCTAATTGACAAGAACTGGAGTGAGTCATTAATTTTTAATTATAATCTTTTATATAAAAAAAATAAATCTTGAAATTTTACAAGATTCTCATTGATTTTCAATTCGTTCTTCTTTTTTTTTTAAGTAACTCGATACAGGGCTTTTATAAATATAAAACTTAACTCTGATATTTCACGAAAATTTCACATATATGTATATCAAAATATACGTTTCAGTAAAAACATAAATTTTGGCATATAAAATTATTTGCTCAATAAAAAATCGTCATCAATTTTTGTTACGATCAAAACGATTTTTTAGACATTATTCAGCGTTATTTTTTCGCGTATTTAAGGAAAGAAAGTCTTAAATTTAATTTATTAATTTTATGATAAGGTTATACTGACCGTTGAATATGTTTAGACAACAATTTTTTACATTTCTAGCAATGAAAATAATTTTCTTTTTAGGAAGTTTGGACAAGCATCAGTTTAACAATTTTTCGAAAAAATGATTGCGATAGTAATTTATTAAAACTGAATTTATCATGGTTTTTTCCTTCATCTAAATTTAATTTTAATCAAATTTTCAAACTGAGTAAATGAAGTCATTTGCTAAATACTTAGAACGGGTCACTTGATCCATCAAGCAATAAAGTGAAAACAATCGGACTCATTTGTTAATCCTTTCACGTTGTTCTCTAATGGTAAAAGTATTAACTGTATGGCAGTTAGAATGCAACAAGATATCCCCATTTTACCTGTAAGGTTTCATTTGTGTTTTGACGTACAGATTTTCATTTATTGTTAAGCACAGATAAAGTAGAATTGTCTAGGTTACGCGCTTAGTGAGTAATCCGATAATCAATAAAATCCTAAATCCTCGACATTTGCTACTGATTTTATCGTATGTTGTTATGTAAAAGTTTTGTCATTTTTTTAAACATTCAAATTAATTTTGTCTTTTAAATTGTGTTTTTTTTTCCTTGATTGTATCCCGAATAGATATGTCTAAAGCAAATATTGTATTTTTTTTTAAAGAAAATAACAAACAGTTCAGAATTGATGCATATTTATAAAGAATTTTCCTTAATAGAACTTATAAATATTTATTATTATTATTAGTGTAACAGGAATAAATCCTCCGAGAGCATATGCTGTTTAATAAAACAGCATATTGTTTATCTCAACATAATTTTTTTCTACCAAACTTTCAGAAATTCTGTCACATTTTATTGCCTCTTTTATCTTACATCGCATATTTACAACATATAATAAATAGGTAGTAAATACATTTAGTCAATTTTATGACTAGAAAACAACTTCCACTTACGAATTTTGTTTACGTTTATAACGCGAGAAACGGAGACAGAAAACTGGCGTGTCCGAGCTATATATAAATGGATCGTTTTTAGTTTTAAACTAGAAAAATATTCAATAAATTTAAACTAATAACTCAAAACGTAGTTTTATAGGCAAATTTATATTTATAACTCAATAGTTTTCACGCGAAAACTATCGAGAAGGCACTAAAATTACCGTTAAAATTCTTTAAATCCATAAAAAAAATTCAAAGTTCGATCGTTAAATAGAGTTGTTCATGAATGAAACTGGACTATCAGAAGCAGAACTGACGTGAAAACATGCTAACTCTACATAAAAAATTGTTAAATCTTTTAAATATTTTCCGATAAAATATACACCTGATCAACGCAAAAAGGAACTTTCGTTTCTAAAGTAGAAAGTTATGCACTTTAAAAATAAGTTTTGGAAAATTCGCGAAGTAGATATTTGTGTAGATATCTTGTTGCTTCGAAAATAAGTGTTTCCATTTTGTTCCGACTATACTAAAACGTTTATGAAACGATCGATAATTCAGCAACGTAACAGTTTCCTTCAGACAGATTTCACTTAAGATTGACATCCCATTCTGAAATTCTAGACAGAGATATCAACCAAAGCGTAAACGTGTTGATGTCTCTGAACATCAAGTGAGTTTCTAAAATTTTATTTTTAATAATTACTGTTATAATTCAACAGTTTTATTTATTGTAAGCAAATTTTTCTGTCATTCAAACATCATTATTATTATTATAAACGTTTGCTGACATCGCATCATAGTTTGCAACGCAATTTAGTCATGCACATTAAATTTAACTGCTTAAAACATTAAGGCAACAGAGTTCTCCCCCCTTTATAATACTAAATTCAACATGTTTTTAGATAGCTACGTTTTCTAAATCAGATGATTGAAAAAATTGATGTTCCTGCTGCAAACAGTTGTGTACGGGTTCGAAATTTAAATAATTGAAAAAGATATTTTTTAAAATTTTATTTGAGTAATTTGTATTATTTATTATTAAGTTTAAACAACTTCAAAGCAAAGAAAAAGGTAAAATTAATAGTGAAAAAAGATTAAACTTAACAGTAAAAAATTCTCGTCTTTCATCGATAGTGATTGAAATCAATACGTTCTCATTTTTTCTTTTTTTTTTTTTTAATTTTTAAAGGAAACAAAAAAGAACTGAAGTTAATAATTGAAAACTTTTCGGTAATTCTCTGCTAAATCAAAAGAATAAACTGAAATTTATTAGTTCAATCCTCCATATTGAAAAAAATGGCGACTTACTGTACTGTCTAAATCGATCTCTTCACATTGTCCTATTTAATAACTATGCCCTTATAATTAAGAGTGCCAAATGTTTTTTCTGCAAGGCAGTGCATAAACACACTAACTGCTTATAGTAGACTTCTCTTGTAATGATTTGATTCAGTGACAAAAACTTGTAATAGATTGTCTTGCATATCCCACTAAATATTCAGCAAACCCTTATATGAAAAATGTCCAAATTTAGCTATTACTGCAGGCACAATCTATTTAGAAAGCCACTGATGTTTACACTTAATGTTGTGGTACAGAATCCATCTTTCATCTCCCATAATCACTCTGTTCAAAAACAACTTCCTCTTTTCACAAGAGAACAAGGAAGTGTAACTGTCTACACATTGTAACTGATTTTGTAGTGTGAGCTTATGGGATACCTCTTACCTAGTTTTGACACACAATCGAAGGTCCTGTAGATGCTTGTGAATAGTTGAATGGGATGAATGGATGATTGTGGCCAATTTCTTGACTGTTGCCTCTGGATTCCCCTCAATAGCAGCTCTCAACATATTATACAGTTCAAAAGGTCATCTTTTGCATGGCATATCCATTAGGGTCATGTTTCCCAATTGGAATTTCTGCAATCATCCTTGATGCTTTCTGACATTAAGGGTACTCTGCCCATATAAGATATTGATGTTTTGTGCTGTTACAATTGCTGTATGTCATTGTTAAACTCATACAGCATAATATGCTTTATGTACTCTTCAGACATTGCCATTTTCTATAGACTTTAATGGCACAAGAGATGCATGTACAACTGTTGTTCTCTGCCTCACATTACATGAAGAGCATGCCATATGATACCTCTTATCATGCTCTTGGTCTGCTTCATTGTCTGGTTGCAAAAGGAGCAGTTCTGTGGAACATACAAAAGATGACATTATTTATGGGATGACCTGATAATTTTAAACATTATACTAAAAAATTTTAATTGTTTTGTATAATTTTAATATAAATCAGTGCTCAAAATGAGAATATAAATATATAGATATGTTGTTAATACATATATACAACACAATATTAGAATACTTGAAAAAAATATATAAAAAGTCATTTCAGTTGTTGAATATAAACTTGAGACTTTATTATTATAGATTTATATTATTCATTAATTTACATGAAATTTAAATATTTTTTTGTATCTGGTTGAAAATGGTTCTAAAATATATCAAGAGAATTTATGAATAGTCTTGAATTAATTTATATCCATAATACTATTAATGAACTGCATTAGTTGTTCATGTGTTTTTTCTTCACATGAACTACTAATAGTTCATGTGAAGAAAAAACAGTACTCCTAAGTAGTTAAAAACACATTTTATTCTTCACAAACGTTTGATTGTATTTGATGGTCTTTGTTTGTTTTTTGGTATTTAAAACATTCTGTAGCCTGATGATGGTGGAATAACTCCACCAAAAATGTTTGTGAAGAATAAAACATGTTTTTAACTGCTTAGGAGTGCTGTTTTTTCTTCACATGTAGTTGTAATTAATTTTTAATTATTTTTATGGCATTCAAAATTAGATTTTATAGATCTATATAATTATTAAATTTAAATAAATTGTAGTCTTCTGTTAGACTAATTGGAGTTTACTCATCCTATATGAAATACAGAATGCCTAAATTCTAACACAGTTCTCTTGTTTTTTAGCTGTTTATAATTTCTGACATATCAAATATATTGTTTGGTTCCTATTATATCACACTCTCTTTTCTCATGCTTTTCTAGGAGATATAATACAAATGCATTTATTATAATAATATAATACTGTTTATATTATTTTTAGTGCAGACTTTTTAAAATTTTTGAATTTTCAAAATATCACAAAATAGATCATCATATATTAACATGTTTTATTAGTGCATCTTATATAAGCAAATGATTTTATAATAATTAAAAAATTATAAAATTTTTTAGAATGAAAATAGAGTGAAACTCTTGTTAGAAATGGGTGAGAAATTACCAGAAACGAATGGAAAACTTGAAGATTCATGTAAAACAAAACAGGCAAGATATATTCAATATACTTATATTTAAGACATTTTTATATAGTTAGAAAATAATTTTATTAGTAAAATTTGATTTATTTCTGAATCTTAATTGTTTGATATATTTTCTGTGCATATAATATTATTGTAATTCTTTTTAACAAATATTTAAAATTGAATATATTTATTGCTAATTGTCATTGATAATTCTCAATCTTATAGTTATTTTGATGGAAATCCTTATTTTTGAATATATAGCCATTTAAAATAAAATTTATAATTAAGAAATTATGTTGATTTTAATTAATAATCAATTATAATAATATATAATATTATATTCAATTAATTTTGATTGAATCATAAACAGATTTAAAAATTTATTAATAAATTATAAAATGGAAATTCAGAAATTCATTAAGTAGTTATTTTTTTAAAAAAGCATAACTATTGAAAAATTGTTTAATATGATTATCAGGGACTTTCAGAGAAAAAGTGAGGCCTGGGGCAACTAATATTTTTGAAGCCCTTCAAAAAAAAAAGACAAAATTGATAAATATATAATAGTAAGTGTACAAGAAAAGTGAAAATGTTGCTAGAGAACAATCAGATTTTGATAAACACTGAAGCTTGGACAGTATTAAAATATACAAATATATTTTTTCTAACATATTGAGTTATAAACTGAGACCCCTAAAATCATGAGTCCGGGGGCAGCTGCCTCTCTTGCCCCCTCTGATAACCACTGATGATTAATATGAATATATTAACGATTATTATTATTCATTAATATTGTAATTAAAAGTTAATTTTAATTATAATATTTTACAAAATTACATTATTTTAAAATTAATTAATTTGATTTAATTATTACTGATACTATTGTTTTTGAAATGAGATGACATTAAAATGTTATTCAGAAAATCTATTTGTTAACATGTCATTCTTTCTTTTTTGTATAACCAAGAGATAAAGCCATTGGTCAAGCAATGAGACTTGTCATCGCAGGAACAGGAAGTCATCCTTATTGGACTCCATATCAGACATAGCCAGTTCACCCATAGGCATCTTTTAATGGGTGAGCTGGCTATGCTTAACCTCTTTGTGCTTTGTATCACTGTGCTCTAACCATAAAGCACAGTTTAACTGAGTGTTGCTATTTTACTGCTAAGTACTTATGGCATTTTTGCCAGTCTTGTTTTAATCTTTTGGCTCTTATTGGCAAAGATTTTAACTCTTCAAGCCTTTTTGTCTTTTTATTGGATATTTCCATTTTGCATCATATATAATGTCTATTTTCTTTTATTATTACTTGTTTTATTGTTGATTTTTATTTGATATATGACAGTTTTTACCATTTTAAGTATATAACAGCTAAATGTCGTTCTAATTTTTATAAATAAACAATCTGGAGAATCTGAATCCCTGCTCTCTGTGTAATGAATAACTAAAACTGATGTAGACCAGTTGACAAATGGTCAAAAATGTATCTTTTGTGAAATAAAAGATTCTTTTTTGGCTAGTGCTGTACTGCTCTTTTTATTTCTTTAATAAGTGGCAGAATGTCTACAGCTGGAGTAAAATGCTACCATTGGCCGTTTACATCATTTTTACATTATATTTTGTTGGTTTTATATATCTTTTGCTCAGAATATATTTGCTAATTTTTACACAGTGTCTGGCACAGTTTGGCCCATGAGGCTCTTGTGCCATTAAATGCTAACAAATCAACCAACCTTTTTGTATATGTTTTTGGCTATTTTGGAAAATACTTCAAATAGTATTCAATTTTTTTACTATGCGTCTCTAGATCAGTAGTTCCCAATGTGGGGCGCACACCCCACAGAGGGGCAATTTGATTTTTAAGGGGGACAGTTTGAGAATGTGTTGTTAACAGTGAATTTTTTGCATTTCTTATGGTTATAGGGACCTCATATACATTATATAAATATTGTGGCATATTCATTTTTAAAATTAAAATCAGAATGTACACGGCGATTTTGAAACTTTATTTGTTGTTTTTTCATATCACTTCATATCATTATTTTTTTTTTAAATGATTTCTTAGTGATTTCTTCCTTACTACTTCAACTCAGTGGCATACCAAGGGGGCATCCTTCCCCTTGAGCCTCCAAAGAACGTTAAGTTTTAAGTATATATGCCTATATGCAGTGTGAAGTCGCCGAGACTGATGGGTGAATGGTACAGGCTTATGGCCTTGCCACGGTTATACAGCACATCGTGGGTAAGGATGAGTAGTGAGGCGACAGCTCCAGAGATACAGGGACTACAGATAAGATCTAAGCTTCCATTTTATTAACATAGAGAGAGAGAGAGCTTTACAAACATATCCCGACAGTTTGAAAGAGGAAATACCTTTCATATATGGACAAATATAGACATCGACATACACAGCTGAAGACAGAAAGTCCTTGTAAATATATATATACAGCAATGACAACTCCTTGTGGAAGACAACGAGATGATTCCTTGTAAAATAATGACAGCGAGAAGTCCTTATAGGTAATGACGGCAATGAATCCTTATAGACAACAACGGCGAGGAGTCCTGATAGATGACGACGAACGACAACAAATTCTTTTTTTTGGGGCACAACAACACTACTTGTCCCTATTAGCATGCCTATCTTTTGCCGACCACGCGCTCCACATTCTCACTTATGTTTTATACCGTCCCCAGTGTGTTAACCTTTCACTTTGGTTTCGAATACCACGGAGATGTTACGGTAAACAATTGTCATTACCCAACACCTGTGTTTATAATTACAATTGATTTGACAGTGTTAGGGACAAGAGTCCACAGGTTGGACGATATGATACATTATCGTGTGTCACCTTTTGATGCGTCTCTCTCTCCTTCCAAATTCCATTCTTCCCCTTATTTCTAATAACCAAAAAAAACCAAATCTGGAGGTGAGGAAAGACACACAACATCCAACCCTCATTCCTGTCCCTCACAGTAGAAATATAAAAAAAAGGGACTTTGTATTCTGGGAGGATGATTCCAATTAGAGGGACCCCAGGGAAACTTCTGCCCCAGGCCTGGATAGTTGTAGATCCACCACTGCTTCAATTTCCCTTTCAATCTTTTATTTTTCTCTTTCATAGATGTCATGTTCTTTGGAAACTTATTTAGTCCAAATTAATTGTCTTTTAGACTTCCTCCATACTTTGAATAATAAAAATTAGCCGTTCACTTTTTGAATAATAAAAATTACATGTCACAGAGGGGCATCAGGATTTTAGAAATGCTTAGATGGGGCCTGGCTAGAAAAACATTGGGAACCACTGCTCTAAATGTAGTAAAAAACAAATGACAAATTTTAATGAATTTTATCAAAATCTTATTTAAATTTTATTATGCTTATTTTCATCATTTTAATGAAATTGTTAGAATTGATTAACTTATTTTTATTGTTTGTTTGTTGTCAGGGATAATGTTTTGTTTGATTGTTATTGCAAAGTTTTTTCTATTATTGGAGAAGTCTCCAAGATATTTTATGTTAATTTTTATTAATAAAATATGGATTCAGCTTTTAACCAAGGTATTGTGGTAGACTTGTTGAGTCAGTTTTGTATTTTCTTAAGTTTCTTTTTCCTCAGTTGGAAGAAACTACAGGAATCTCCCAAAGTTATGTTGTGTGTATATTGTAGACTGAGACCAGTGACATTATTCAAGATGATGCAAATCAAGACCAGTTTTCCTATAAATGCAATGTTAAAATGACATAATTGATTCCAGACCAAAAATTTTGAACAATAAAAACAATATAACAATACAACAAAACAACAGTATTCTAAATTCATAAAGCATTTAAAAACATGAAATCTAATAAATCAAGTGAAAATTTAAAGAAAAAAAGGGCATTCCTTCTTGAACTATAGCTAGAGCAACTGGATAATCACTAATATCCAACAAAAGAATTTGCAACAAATAAATTTTTGACCATTGCTTAAAGAAATCAAGCACTGAACCTCGCAAGATAAATATCTCTTCTCCTCCTCTCTTAGAATCTCATAAAAGGAAGCAAGCATTTGTTTTATTCCTTGTCTTGTTCTCACTGCTCATTGTTTCTTAGTGTGTCAAAAGTCAGCACAAAGAGCAGGGAAAATACAAACATAATGTAAAATTTTCTTTTTTCAACTTAAAATAATTTTATTGAAGCACTTTTGAGCATCTGGGTCCTCTTCAGCAATCAATACAGAGCAATATAAACTTTAGAATACAGTTTTAGAACTCAATTCAAAACAAAAAAATTCAAACAGTATCTATGACAATAAGTTACATAAATATTTATATATAATAAACACTTTGCTTTACATATATAACAATCAAAAGTCCAGCACTACAGAAAAAAAATTCAATTTTAAAATTGAATTTCTTTGCTGTAGTGCTGGACTTTTGATTGTTATAAATATTTATACATATAAAACAAATTTAAACTAAGTTACTCATATAATGTAAAATTAAATTAAATTAAATTACTAAATAAATTTATAGGAAATAAATAGTTTAATAATATAAAACTTATTAAAGCATTACAGTAGCCAAATCTAGTAAGCACAGCATGGACCTGGTGTCGTGAAGCATTACAACACAAACAGAAATATTGATTTAATCCTAGCAATTGTATTTTGATGTTTTTAGAAAATGAAGCAGTGAAATTCGATTGAGAATTGAATCTTAATGCTGCTTGAATGAGTCCAAGATTCTTCAATTTTCAAATTGTCATGATCTAATCTGCAGGCTCAGGTTAAAATCACATTCTCTATGCATGGTTTTCAATTTTTCAATGATGATGTTAAAATTTTGAAAAATTTCAATATTATCATTGAAATTTGGGAGGACAATGCCTTGAAAACATCTACAGAATCAACTTCCAAATTAAGTCTGTTGCCATAATATTGGAATTTTTTTATTGCCTAAGAAACCAAAATTGACTTTTTGACTGATATTTGAGTCTTGAATATCAATGAAGAAAAAGAGAAACTTTCGTCCATATGTATATTTCATTGTTTTGTCAGCGACTTTTGTCCATGCCTGTCATAGGCTGCCTACACCTGTGTTGAGATCTCCCTTTTTATTCTACATTGTAAATAAATGGTGGTTGATCAATCAAAGTGCATACATCTGTAATAAGGTTGATTGTGAGATGAAAATTTTGGAGATATATGACCTAGAATTGACTCGCATCCTTCAGGATGAAGTAAAACACACTCCAGGCAATTGACTCATTCTTCATTATAAATCAATAAATACAGTTTGGTTTTCCAATCAGAGGCTCCAGGATTAAATCTATTCTAGATCAATAAACTGAAGAATTATTAATTATTAGACAAGTATTGTTTGAATGGAAGACAGCTTATATGTATGTGAGATATAAATTATTTACAACTTATATAGCAATTTATTGATACAAAAAAGAAATATGAAAGAATGTAGAAATGAATTTTTTCACATTGATTAATAAATTTAGTCTAGGAAAATGACATAAATGCAGAACAACATAAGTCAAGATGACATAAGTTGGAGAATTCTCATATTGCTTTTCAGTTGATAAGAAACCAGACTGTTCCAAAATCAAATCTAATCTAAATCTTATGTGCAATTCATTGGAATATGGAATCTGATTAGATGTGCCATTCTCAATCAAGCTGAAATTTTTAATTTAATAATAATCTGGATTTTGCTTTTATATAAAATCTTCACTAATTCAACAGATTAAAAAATCAAATTTCATTAATTATTGTTTTGTAGAATTATTCAAAATTAGATCATTTGATCCAAATCTTCTATATTAAATCAAATGCATAAATTCATGTATGCATACAGATGGTTAAACAAATAATTTATGGATAATGTGAATTATACTTATTTAATAACTAAGCATAAATAAATTGATATTTCAGCTATGATAGTCAGAACTACATTGCCAGTTCACATTCATACAAGCTGAATCCATGAATCAAGAAATGATCAAAACATTCAAGGTCTAATATATTCACCAGTTTGAATATAGCCATGAAAAACGGCAAGAATCTGATGATGGAAGACTTTAGTTACTTGATTTAAATGAGGATAATAGGGAATTCATGTTGAATTGCAGAGAAAACAATGAAAAACATCTTTTTTTTCAGAGATTCAAAACAATGAAACTTGATATCCATACTTGATATCCTAAGAAATTTGGATGAAAATCACTTTTTAAGACGCCGAGGAATTGAATTTGTGCTAAAGAGAACATGCTGGTTTCAAAATTGATTAAGAAATTTAGACTTAATTGAAGATGACATCAAGATTCTTGATCAGTTCAAATGCTTAATTTGTACTATTGGATATTTGAGATAAGTCATCATCATGAATATATACATGAAGAAAAAATCCTCTTCCTCCTTAAATTATCATTTGTTTGTTAGATTTGATATTTTTTGTAATATTTTCTTAAATACAGAATAATTAATGTTTTTTTCTTATCATCTAAAATTGTTCATCTCATTTTAATATGTATTAATGGAAAATCTGTTTAAATTTACATTGTCTTGATTAATATTACTAATCTCAGAATTAATCACAATATAACTTTGAGAATGACTATATATTCAAAAATTTTTGATGCCAATATAACAATACTGTAAATTAATAAAATACAAAAACATAGATAACAAAATAATAAAATAATTAGCAAATTAATCAATAAATCTGATTTAGCATGTTTCCAGAATGTACCCCAATGATTTTTATCATATAATTCTTTGTTTAATCTTTTATAATCCCAAATAGTGCAAACAGTATAATATAAATTCTTGTGAAATAGTAAAGAAAAATTTAAAAATGAGTTCCTGATTATATATCCATGAAAAATAAGTGTTATTAATTTGCAATTTTATGGACTAGAACAAATATAAGAAAGCACTTCAAAGTTTTAACTTACAGTAATAAATTTTTATGTTAAAATTTTAGCAATAAAAACAATGTATGCTATATTTTATACCAATACGGTATTTTCAGTTTTGATAACACAGTTTGAAAAAGATGTAATAATTACTTGTTAGAATTAATGATACATTCTAGGTTATATATTAAAATTATGTTGCATTCTAGTTTATCTCTAAGATCAAAACTGATAACATTGTTATACATATACATTAATATATATTATTAAGCATATTAATAATAATGAGCAATATAACTGAAATAAAAAATAATAGATTTTAAAACAAAAACATTAAAATTGTCTATTATAAATATGTTTATTTTTCAATTGTTTATTTTTACAAAAATAAGCCTATTCCTACTTGATATATTTCAGTATAAAGAGAAATAAACCTGTTCTTATTTAAGAGCTTTAATGTTTCTGTTTTAACATTTATAGTAAGATGAATTTGAAGATTATGGAAAGTTTTCAATTTTAGCCTACTTTCTAAAGGAAAATGAAGCTTATGAAATAATTATGCTGTCTGTTGTCTATCCATCCAGTTGAATGGACCATCCAGTTATTAATGTTCATTTCTCTATCCATCCAGTTGGATGGATAGAGAAACAGACATCAATAACTAATTTTTGAACTAATTTATATATTTCCATGAAATTTGACTGCAATGTTCCACTATTAAAGATAGCTGATTCTACATAATTAATCATCTATTTTCAATCATTTAAAAATAGCAGACATTCAAACTTCAAAAGTTTCTTCCTAATAAATTTTATACTATTTGATTGATTTTTATAAAATTTAGCAGATGTTTTGGCTATTAAAGTCAAATTTGAAGTAAAATTAATTAATCTTGTAGATTCATCTGTTTAAAAATGATACATGTTCAATCTTTTGAGGTATCTCTGTAGTAACTATGGAACTATTCAATAGATTTTTGTCATTTAGCATATAGACATTCATCACCTTCAATAGCATATATGCTATTGAAGGTGATTTTACTGATATATATTTAAAATCTTTATCTTTAATCATTTCAAAATAAAGGACAATATATTTGGAAAGTAGACAATTAGTGCTCTTCAGAATTTCATATTAAATATTTCAAATATCATAGAATAAGTGTAATAATTTTATTGAAATTTGTTGAATTTGTTTTTTATAATTTACAAATAGTTGAAGTTTTATAAAAGTTTTCAGTTTATGAATTATAAAAATAATAATTTTGTATTGAATGTCAACTAGCTCATTAATCTTTTTTTTCCAAATATTGTTTCACAGTTGTTTAGTTTTATTATAATATTAAAATTTACCAAGTCTACTAATTCATATAATTTTATAAATAAATAAATAAACTTGATGCAATGAAATCAATATAATAAATATTTTTATTGTACAGTAGAATCTCAATAGTAAAAACTGAATGGGACTGAGATTCAATCTCAAATTACAATAACTTCTGAATATATGGGATATATATATATACAGTTGGAAATGCATGATTTTATTAACAGTTGAAGAGTGTAAAATACAAATATAATAAAATATTTATTACATTTGTATCATAAAAGAAATTGAAAATATTCCCTTGTATTTTAACATTTAGAGGAGTCTTAAATGATTTAATTGATTTTGAATATGTGATTATTTCTTTCTTACAAAAAAACAGTATTTTTTTAAAATAACACCACAGTTGATATTTCATCTTTAAAAATGCTGTTCTCTAACTAACAAATGCCCAAGACAACATTCCCACATAATTAAATATATAATGTGATTATAATTAAAGTTTTCCTATTCAGAGCTCTCTGTAGCTCTAACTAATAAGCAAAATAGCACTAAAATGTGTAAATACAAGGGATGAAGAGAAGGATTATGCAAAAAGAATTTAGTTAGTCTACTGACAGAGAAAATATGATGCTGTACAACAGGAAATATAAGGGAAAAACATGAAAAGTAAATAAGACAAATCTAACATGAAATTTTAGATTTTTTTTTTATCCTTTGCAAAAAACAGAAAATTAAATAAACTGCCACAGGAAATGGTTTCACAACCCCATAGTCATTCATTTATTCAATGTATTTGAAGATGTTACTGATATTGAAACTGAATTTTGATATGACAGCTGTAATTTTAGGCCAGAAATTGCAATCGATACACAATATACTCAACTGCAGGATGCAACATCTCTGAAGAAATGTTCCATATCATGATGCATTATGTTGTCCTTTAAATAGCCAAATTAAAGATAATTCCTCAATAGACATTGGTCTTAAGGAATATAGGGGGTGATCCTATATTCAAAAATCACACAGTAAAATCAGGTGATTGTGGTGGCCATGCCATGGGAAAACAGTAATTAATCTTTCTTCAATGAAATGATCCATAAAAGCTGTTTCATTGGTTATATGATGTGAGGCAGAGTCCTATCATACATGAAAATTCTCATTTAATCATTCTTTTTGCTATAGTTGTAGGATTACAAAAGCTATGTAGCATTTTTGTTTTTTTTTCCCCTTATATATCCTGTGCATAGTACCATATTTCCCCTTATTGGCAGATTTTAGAACTAAACTTTTTTTACCAGAATCCTTTTTTCTATCTCTTGAATAGTATATGTACTGTACGAATGGTACCATTTTGCTTATTATCAGGTCATTCCAAAAGTAATGTCATTTTTATATTGTACTTATTTAAATATGTCTCAGCTTGTCTAAACATGAATTTTTAAAGCTTTATAAATACCACTAAGCTGAGGTGGCCTTATTCTATGGAATATATACTTGATTAAATTAGCAAGTTATTTGTCTTTTATATCCTTTCAAAACGTAATGCTAAAAATGACATTACTTTTGGAATGACCTGATAGTTAGAGCTACAGAGAGCTCTGAATAGAGAAACATTAATTATAACTATCTTATACTTTAACTAATTGCAGGATATTTCATCAAACTAATAAAATCTCAAATGCATAAATATAAATCATTTGCTTTTAATTCAACAGTTTAGAAGCAACATAAGCGCTACTAGCAAATATCTTAGTATGTTTTAGTACCAGTTTAAGGATCCAAAAACATTATACGCTAATAAACATACTAAGATACTTGCTAGTAGTGCTTATGTTGCTTCTAAACTGTTAAAATCTCAAATAAGTAGGACCAGAATTATTGAGATTGTACTGTATTACTGTTTTGTAGTATATAACAAAATATATATTATGTTTAGCTATAATATTTGTCAACTATTTATATTTGCAAGATAAATTAGTATATTTTTTTATACTAATTTATCTTGCAAATATAAAATATTTTTTAAAATTGTAATAAAATAAGAACTTCTTTTCCTATTATTATTTTATTTGATTTATTAGGATGCAGAAGATGGACTGAGATCTTAATATCTTTGTGGTGATGGGTTATCTCATTAGGTAATATAGAAATTACCTTCTTCTTTTTTTTAAGCATGAAAAAAGCCATTACATTAATTTTATTCATAAAAAAAATTTTTTTAATTTTAATAATTAACAAATTAATTTTCATTTTACTTAATTTTTCATTGAGTTTCTAATAAGTGAGTATGAATAAATCAATACTTAATTTTCTTCTTTACTAATGATGATAATTACTTTTTATCATAATCTGTGAAAATTAATTCATTCTCTTCTATGCTTAAATGTTAATTAATTTATAATTAAATTTTCAATAAAATAAATTATTCTAATTTTGTCCAAAAATTAAACTAAAGGATATGTGGAGTTGAAACTTAATAATTAAAAATGGTTATTTTTAATTAAGTTTACCAATTTTTATGCATGTAGAAATATGACATTAGGAATGCACAGATTTATATAGTAAAAGTATTACTATATACAGACACCTCAACCCTAACTATTTACTGTATGTTCCTGATGAATTTGTGGAAACTAAATTTACAAAATTATTTTAGTAAAATTAAAACATTATAAATATATTTTATATAATCTATTACTAGATAGGAGACATGTAAAAACTGTTATAATATGATGCAGATATACAATTTACATTATATGATAGTTATTGTGACAAATAGTAACTTTATTACTAATAAAAAATTATTAGTATTTATATTAATTATCGTTACAATATTGTCAAAACCCTTTTTAAAATTAGTTGTTTTTATACTTAAAATTGAAAAATTTGAATATTTCAATTTGAATTTTTTTTTTTATTTGAACATTACAGTATTATTATATGTTTGAAAAATTATGCAAATTAGGGAATATTTATATAAAATTTTTTAAGCTTTTTATCATCAAATAATTATTACTGTGTATTTATTTCACATTGGTTACATTTTTATTTTTTTATGGATGTTAAATGAATCCATTGAATTCTTGATGTATGTATTGTTATATCCTCTTTTAAACATATTAAAAAATCCTATTTTTATTTTTTGATAAAAAAGGATATTTTTTTAATAATTTCTTTAAGATATCTTTTCCTTAATTAATTAATTTTTTTTCATTTATCAGAAAGGGGAATTTTATATATATGAATCAAAAATTTATTTATTATACAAAAAATTTTAAACTTATCCTGTAAAATCATTTAACATCGAGTTGTGCTTAATTTTATAGATCTGATATTAAGCAAAATAATATTAATAAAATGAAAAATTGGATTTGATTTTTTTAATTACCAATTTGATTAAATATGTGAAGTTGCTTATTGAAGAAATTTATTTAGACAGTAAAATATAAGAAAAACTGAAATAAGATTTCACGTATGAACATGATTAAAAATGATTTTAAGTGTGAAAATCAATAATGCATGATTTTAATTTTTAGAAAGAAAATTAAAATACTTAAATTTTTAATATTTTTATTAACTATTAGTTGTCAATTTGGGAATAATCAATTCGGCAATGCTAAACTTAATCATGATTAAATCAGCAATAGGAATTATTTTGAAAATAAAATTACTGTATACATTTAGCATTGTTACAAATTTATTATTGAAAATTTGTTAAGTTGAATATTAGTGGCATATGTTATTTACTAAGAATAAAAAAATTTATCATCAAGTTTAGTATACATCCTTAAATTTCTTTTTTATAATTCTGGAAAATAAAATACTGTATAAAACTATAAATCCTTATACTTTTTTAATTCATATTATAGTTGTAGGATATATCGATGATATTCTAAAATATTTTTCTGATTACAGTTATTGATTTTATTTAAAATTTTGCAATCAGCTTTTCTATAGCTAGTTCAGTATGATGGTGATTCATGACTGACAATATTTCTTTTATTATCTATATCATAAATTTTTTTTAATTTTCCTTAACCTCTCAGTAAAAATTCATAAAATAGGGTGAATAATACTACTACTAAAGCATAACTGTAGTTGTTAATGGCCAACTTCTGCAATATTGTTTGTAATATTGCTTTCACCTAATACAGAAAACCATTAAAACTTATAACCAGTAGACTTTTAATTTTTGCCATGGGGCAAGAGTTATTAATATCTGAATATTTATATACTTTTTTAGGAAAAATTACATAAAAATGAATAGTTATTTTTATATTAATGAATATTTATATTCATGATAATTTATGCACTGTTAACTATAAAATAATATGAAGGTAAAAAGATAAATTTGATAGTGTTCAAATTTCCAAGAAGCAATTGCCCCGTTTCCCCTGTGGAGCATCACCTATGCATATAATGATACATGGAGGTTTATATATTAATGGCATTCTTAATCACAAGAAAATATTTATTATTCATGAAATAAATTTAACAAAAATGTCTTTTTTTATAATTTTTGTCCTATTTATATTTATTTTATGATTTAAAATAATTATTATTAATTATTTTAAATCATAAATATAAATAGGATAAAAATTGATCTATAACAAATACATAAGTTCTTTTCTACTGCTTTAACACTTTCAAACATGCATTAATCTAAAGCATGACTAAGCAGATGTCTCTTCATTCAATTCTTTATTATGAACGTTTTTGATGTCCTGTACATTGAAAACGTTCGTAATAAAGAATTGTGGAACCTATCATCTGCTTAGTAGTGCTTTAGATTAATGCATATAACAAATACAAAATAAAATTTTTATTTGGCTTACAAAATTTTCAGTAATATTGAACTTTTGCATATTATATAAATAAAAATGAATTAATTATAATTGGTAGAAATTTTGTTTTGATTAAAATAAATTATTGTTTTATTCATGTAATATGTTTTAACATAAAGGCTGTTTTAATACCTTTCCAAACAGCTTAAGGAAACATAATAAATTCTTGTGAATTATTTTTCTATTTATTTTATTAATAAATATTATTTAACTTTATTTTAAAGTATAAAAATTAATTTAGGGCGTAATTAAGATAGAAAAATAAACTTAAAAATTTGTAAAATTTAAAGTTTTTGCAATTATTTTTTATTACTTTATAATTTATTATATATTACTGTACTTTAATTTTATGTAGTAATATCGCAACAATAGTTATCATTACTCTCAATATTAAAGTTACTTTGGCTAGAGTTGCTGAAATTTGAGTGTTTTCAAAAAATTGAGCTTATGAGCTCTGTTACTAAGGAAAAATGCCAGGAAATTCAAATTATTAAAATTTTTCTTAAGTATTATTCAACATTTAAAACTACTACCCTTTACTGATTGCTAGCCAATATAACTATGCTGTAATAAATAATTTGATGTAGTTTTGTTTTGTGATACAAGGTATATTTGTATCAGTGTATTCCAAATCCAATATTTATAAAACAATATATAAAAAATAATTATAAAAAAGGGAAAAATTAATAAATAATAAACAATAACATTCAAAAACATTATTAAAAAGGCATATAATAATTTATGTCGATAAATTCAACATACACAACATTGCAGAAATATCTTATCTAAGGTGAAAATCTCTTATATTAATTTTCCTATTTGATATGGTATGTCTATAAAACATAAAGGAAGATGATAAGTTTATTTAATCTAATTAAAATCATATTTTTATTCTAATTTTTATTGTTATTTTCTTTTTCCAATCTTCCTATTTTTAGTTATTCCTTATGAAGCTATTTTATAATTCATTATCCATCTTTTTGATATGATAAATTCAACAGAAATGCAGCTCTACACAGGAAAGTTTTGTTAGGAACAATAACATTTTTGGTCCATAGTAAACAGAGATCAGGTTCAGGAAACAAAATATAAATACAAAAAACAAGCTTCAAAGCCGAACCGAAAACTTTTTATTTAAAGTACTTTCTCTCTTAGTGTGTGTATTTACTGATGATGGGTTTTAACCCGAAAGTACTTTAAATAAAAAGTTTTCGGTTCGGC
>WUQG02048296.1:0-10406 GCA_011317285.2 Androctonus mauritanicus
ATTTCCTCTCATCATGTATTTCCAAGCTTGCGGGGGCTCCCAACTTAGCCTATCATTAAGTAATTTCTCCTTAGACGTCCTTTTTGATATCTCCAAAGATTCCACTACTATTGGGTTTTTCTGGCTGCGGAGCAGTCTTAATTAAAAATTTTTGTTCTTTTGACTGCAGTAAGTGCTGAAGTTCTTTGTTTATTAGTATTCTCTGAAGTACTGCAGTATAATATAGTTGTATGTAATCAAATTCTCTTTGATAGATAATGTAGATTCTCTTAACAGATTTGGATAGTTCAGATTCTCTTCAGATTGATGATATATTTTAATTGTGCATCTAATATTTATACACATTCCGCACCAAATAGAAGAAATAAAAATATTCCTGCTATTTAGCTCTAAGCATTACTGCTAACAAATGATTCAATGATCTTCCAGCAAAACTGAGCTTAGCAACTAACTTATTTAGGACCTTAATAGAAATTTATTTATCAAAAGTATTTTCTGAGAAAATTTGTGACAGACTGATATTGGGCATTACCTGAAAGTATTTCTGGTAACTAAATTTCTGTTAAGGTCCTAAGTAAGCAAGTTGTTGAGTTCTTGTTTTTTGTTTCTGGATCAGTTTATTTTTATATATATTGGTGTGATCTGCCAACATTTCTAATGCTGATATTTGTAAAGATTTTAATTCACAATTAATTTCAGTAAAAATTATTTATATATAAATATCTCTTAATTTATAAAAGTTATTGAGATCGTAGAAACTATTCAAGTGAAAATTCATAAATTGGAACTTGTTTCTCATTAATTTTAATGTAAAAATTTCTAATTGATTTTTGGATATCAAAAATTCAATGCTATTTTGCCTATTTGATATTAAGTTTCCAAAAACATTAATATGAATATAATTATCTATTTAGTTTATTTCTTGCTATTGGATTTTGAATTTCAGAGTCATCAAATGTCTAGTATTCTTCAAATTCAAGTATAATATGGCAATATACATACGAATCATTGTGGTTTTATTTTAATTAAAAATTTTTTAATTTTTATGAAATATTTTCTTAAATTTGTATAATTTTTAAAACCATTCTGCTAAATTATTTGTAAAAATAAATTCCATTTTCTGGAAGTTAGTATTGATGTTTTTAATTATATTTGTTAAAAATTAATTATAGATTCTATTATAGTAATTATTTTAATAAAATTAATAAACACAAAATAATTTACTTATTTAAACAGTTACATTGGTTATATTAGTATATTCCAAAAGAACAATAAAATATTGTTATAGTTCAAATTTATATACTGATAAAAATATATTAGAGATTTGCTCATTTGAAATGTATAATCATTGTTTTATGAAGTTAAATAGTTTATATAGTTGCAAAACTGTTGAAAAATGCAATTAGTATATTTTGTATACTCATTGATGTATCAAATCCAGAACTTGACATATAAGATTTTCTAGTGAAAGCAGAAGTCAATTTTCTCTTAAAATCAATGATACACATTGTAAATTTGATATATCTGGAACAGTGTGTGAAGAAAATAAGCAGGAAAATTATTAATTTAAACAAATTACATTGAATAATTGATGAATGATTGATGATAATTTTCATTTTTGCAAAGAAATACTGGTATTTTGTCTTTACAAAATGAAAAATGATATAGATTTATGCTCTTCATTAAATCCAAAATTCATTATCCAAGATACCTCTGTAAATAGCAATAAATACTGTATATTGATGATGATAAAGGGCATACATCTATACCATTTTTAATTTTTGTGAAGATAATTTGTTTTTTGCAAAAAAAAGTATTTCATCAACAATCAAGTATCAATTGTAATTTGTTTAAATCAATAATTTAAGTAAATAATAATTATTATTACCTAATGATGATCATTTTATAGACCAAATCTTTTAAAATAGTGGATTAATAATACACAGGAAAGATAATAAGAGAGATCATTGATGATGAAAAGATTGAGAATTGTTATGTTAAAACGATTGGCTGAAATTGAATACACTGC
This sequence comes from Androctonus mauritanicus, assembly GCA_011317285.2. NCBI lineage: Eukaryota > Metazoa > Arthropoda > Arachnida > Scorpiones > Buthidae > Androctonus > Androctonus mauritanicus. The sequence goes on from WUQG02048296.1 coordinate 2,030, forward strand.
CTTACTAAAATATTTGAATATCAGTGGTTTTGATAAAAGTATGATGCTTACTAAACAATTTAGTATCAACTAGATATGCTTTTGGCATAGATGATAATGAAGTTGATCTAATGAAAGTTTAACCAGATTTGAAAGAGTTTTGTAATTTCTTTACATTCTTTGTATAAAGTAATTGTTCTGTCAAAAGAAGCAGAGCAAATCAGTCTAGCTCTGAATCAATGTTTCTGTTTATTCTAGAAGTATTTAAATTGATTAATAAGGCTTCAATTTTGAAATTTCATTTTCCTTCATCAAGCATAATAGCTATATAGTGGCATAATCATGACTGAAAAATAAATGACTCTTGAGTTCTAGCACTAACAACTAACAAATCATTCCATATCTTGAAGCAATTTTATACTTCTAAATTTGCCTATCTTCTTTATATTGAAATTGATAATTAATATAAAGTTTATAATATGATTTTCTCCTTTGAAATTGTTTACATCTATGTATAAGCTTTGAATTTGAACAGTCAAATGAAAAATGGGAATGAAGAATAAAATGAGAATAAGAGAAAAGGTCAAAAGAGTATTGCCCAAAGATATGTAGGAACACATTAATGTAAAGAAAGAGCATCTTTTTAATTGACTAGATGATAGGAATTTTACCTCTATTTACAGAGCAGAAGTGTATAGGAGTGATTTATCACTTCCTAAAATCACTTTCTAATATTCCAGAATTCTAGAATGGTGAATATTTCAAATGGTGCTTCTGCTCTGTGTTTATTGGTGTGGTGATAAGTTTATATTATAGCTTTGCTTTGTAAGACTATATTATGAAGATCATTGCAGATGAAGTATTTGTTGAAGAAATAATTTGTATCTGAAACTATAGTTATGGTTTCTAGAGATATATTTTGCAATGATTTCTCTCTTCAGCATCATTAATCTATTTTTGTCATTTTTTTTGTCTTCTATCTTTTTCAGATTGATTTCTTATCAATCACAGTTGGATTTACAATAGCCTAAAATTTATTATTCAAATTATTTCTAATGATTAAATCTCTCAGAAAACTTGTAAACTCTTACTGTAAGTGCTGGCAGTAATGAATTTTTAATCTTGAATATTTTTTTATTTGAAATAATTTACAATCTAGAAAATAATGTTGCCCTTTCATTTCTAATATTTATCTGAATACTTTTGATAGGATAATATATATTGGATTAAATAAATATATGACATTAAAAATATTAAAATTTTGGAATTTATTAATGCAAAAACATTTCAGTACATTGATTTTATTGTAGTATTTTTTAATACAATGAAATGATATAAGTAATTTCATCTCACTGAATAAATTTTAAATATTTAATGATTTAAAATTGCAAAAAAATTAATGAAAGAAGTAAAATTTTTTTAAAATTTGAATATTGAACTTTATAACATTCAAAAGTAATATTCTTTTTGAAACTCAGTTGCCCAACGAGATGGAACTGTCAGTTGATTTAAAGGCATATCATGATGTATTGGTATGGGTGGCATAAAATAGCCTGAATTATCATGATGAAGCATTTGATCGTGATAACATGGCTGCATTTGGAGTTCAGGAATGCTTTCCAAATATCTATAAGTCATGTTGGCTTTACGAGTATTTTTCTTTCGGGCCAATGTAACATACAAGGGCTTGGAAACTAAAATTTTCCCATTCATTTCTGCCACTGCTCTATTAGCTTCTTCCGGAGAATTAAAGCACACGAAACCAAAACCTCGTGAATTACCATTTTCATCAGTAATGACTTTAGCGCTGCTGATAGTGCCAAACGGTAAAAATTCTTTGGTAAGATGCTCAACGTCTATTGTTTCATCCAGATTTTTGATAAAAAGATTAAGTCCTTGACTGTATTTTTCTTTTACCAGTTTTCGTTGTTCAAACTGTTGTCGCGCTTCGTTCTCTCTCTCTGATTTTCTTTGAGCCCAATTAACATAAAGGCATTTTCCATTAAATTCTTTACCATTCATTTCTTCAATTGCTTTTACTGCATTTATTGTATCCTCAAAATTTATAAAACCAAAATCTTTTGAAATACCATTTTCGTCTGTTACCACTTTAACACTATTGATTGTTCCATATTTTTCGAACAGTTCTTTCAATTTATCATCATTCATATCGTCGCCAAAATTTTTAATAAAGATACTCGTATACGGGCGGATATTAAAATCAAAATATCCTTCACGTTGATTTTGAGGAATAAATTTGCCGACATATACTTCCTTTCCATTAAGTAACATGCCATTTATTTTTGAAATGGCTTTATTTGCTGCTGCTTCGGTTTCAAAATGCACAAATCCATAACCTTTGGAATTTCCTTTTTCATCGATTACAATTTTACAAGAAAGAATATTTCCAAAAGCTGAAAACGTATTGTACATTGCCTTATTATCAATATTTTTCTCTAAGTTTTTAATAAATACATTTCCAAGACCTGATTTTCTTAAAGTTGGATCTCTCTGGCACCACATGATACGTATTGGTTTACCTTTTATTAAATCGTAATTCTTGGTTTCCAAAACTCTCTCGGCATCCTCGTAATTCTGGAAATTAATGTACGCATAGCCAAGTGATCTTCGAGTATTTCTGTCTCTGCATACTCTAATAGATAGTATAGGTCCTTCGATAGAAAATTTTTCGAACAACATGGCTTCTGTCGCTTCGGGATGCAAATCTCCTATATATAATGAAGCCACTGAAATATTTTTTCTACTACTATTCATTTTATCTTTCAAAGATGGGTCTAAAATACTTTACAATATATTTTAATTTAAAGCGCATTTAAGTCTATCAATTTTGATTCTATTTGTCGTTGTATCGAACTTTCTAATTTTATAGCACGTGTTTAGATTCTAACAGAATTTGAAAGTGAAGTAGGGAACCAAGTACAGTCAAATTTAATCAGAAAAAATTCTAAGCACCATATTTACTAAACAGTAAAATTTTCAATAATTTAATGTATAAATTTATCATTTTATAATTATGGAATACTGTATGTGACAATTTAAAATTACAGTATTACGAATCATTCTGAAATAGTGATGATTAAGTTTTAATATGTAAAAAGTTAACTTCAACTACGATATAGTCCCTATACTGAAAGTTTATCTCAGAAAAAACATAAATGTAAATAATGCTACATGATGTCATACCATTTAAATTAAACATAGTGAAAGATAAATATTGTGTTGCTTAGTTTTTCTTATTAGTCAGTTAATCGAGACCTGTTAGTGGCAATTATCAGAAGAACATTTACTTTTTCAGTTTAATTATAATGCAATAAAAAAGAATTTTAAATATCTAGCAGCAGAGTTTTCCAAAAATTTATCATTAAAAGTTATATATTCTCTCAATTCTAATACTAAAATAATGAAATATAGCTCTGCAATATGTTTCATTTATGTCGAGTTTTTGTATATATTGTAAATTTAAACATTTTAGTTTTTTTTATTTATATATAAAACGACGTAGTTAACAATTTCACAAAAACTGACATCATAGTATTGAAAAGAACGAGAACGTTACAACAGTCCAAATATTGCACTATACTGAATCTTTATAGAAAACGAAATTAAATTGTCTGTTTTTGACGAGACTATTCAACAAGAACTCTCTTCTAATTGAAAATAAAAAGCAGATTCTATAGTGTCTACATCTGTTTTATTTTAAATTAAGGCCGAATTAGAATTAAAAAATATCCCAATATTATATTAAAATAAAATAACAGTGATAGAGGAAAGTGCCCAAAACCGGACTCCCATTTTGTGTTTGATTAAAAAAAAATAGAAAATAGTAAAAAATTGTTTTAAAAGCGTGTAATATTTATTTTATAATGTTACGCACCATTTACATTTTACTTTTACAGAAAATAAAAGTTAGTATAAAAAAAATATTTTCAAAAACCTTAATCTTGGCGATTTGAAAAATAGTTGCCGAAACCGGACCCCTGGTAAAAATAATCAAAATAACACTAAACAAAATTAGAAAAGGGTATTAAATCAGAGAAAACATACTTTAGTTTCAAAGTATAAGTGTTATATAACAATTATAGGTTTTACTTTTTAAAAAAGATACAGAATGTATTCTAAAAGATAAAGAAAATGTATAACCGAATTACATCGTTTAGCGACAGAAATCGCGGATATACATGTTCTTTTCAGCCCCAGCACAATCCGCCACAGAATTCCAAGAGAATAAGAGTGTTTACAAATACAGGCAGACTATACACACGAAAAGATAAGGGGTCCGGTTTGCGCGACTATAGTCTACATTTTTTTAACCCAATAAATTTTTAAGTTAAAATCTAAATTAAACAGTTTAGTGATAAATATTAACCTTAAACCTTATCATTTAAGAATATGTATATATGTCGAAAGGCTTACCTACAATATCTAAGAGAAATAACGAAAAATGTATCGCATGGTAAAAACTTTTTCCAACGTCAAAACACTTAATGGCGGACTGATAGAACGAATGAAGCTGGCGACGTGTGCGCTCCGCTACAGACTGATAGAAGCCAAAGCTATTATTTACACTTGGTCCCGCTAGATTTCAAGAGAATGCGGAGCCAGGAGACCGGGGGTCCGCTTTAGAGAGGGAGTCCGGTTTTGGGCACTTTCCTCTATCATTATTTACCGAGCAAAATATGAATAAACTTCATTTTAAATTAAAATTAATTAATTTTATTTAATTCTTTTATGTTTACAATCGAAGAAAACAAAAACAATTATTCGATATAAATAAATTTCATAAGGACTATTTCAGAAAAATTCTTAATAAATAGGCTATGTAAACCGTTTATTTCTTTACAAAATGGGTTATGCAATAGAGCAGGGGTGGCCAACAAGTCGATCGCAAAGCCAATTTTGGTCGATCGCTCGCGATGTCGATTAGACTACATGATAGCACTAATTTAGGACCCTAGTTAGGGCGGTAGTAAGGGCGTTCTGTTTACACTGCACTAGACCGGAACACATCTCTCTACTTACAAGTTAGACTACTATTTTGACAACAAGTCGATCGTGACACATTTTTAAGATGAAAAGTAGATCTTATGTACACAAAAGTTGGCCACCCCTGCAGTAGAGTATTGTCTATTCACTTTATTTATGTACGCAATATATCTTAAGAATCAAACATTGTAGAAGATTAAAAATGTCAGGGATGAATTTCTTGATCTGTTTTGAATTTCTTACGTGATTCTATTAAAAAAAACGATAGTAAAAATTCGATATTTTTGAAATTATTTGCTTCGTTCGGGTGACAACTCATTTCAATTTAATTTTGTCAAATGGCATAGCGCTTTTTTAGGTGATAAATATTATCACTCGAGAAAAATTTATATTTTTGAAAAATAGACAGATTTGATTTTTACAGTTAAAATTTATTAAGTAAAGTTAAATGTAATAGAAAAAATCTCTTTTGCAAGTAATAAATACTGTAGTATGTAGTACTGTATTTGAATTTTATAAGCAATTTTTATTTTCCCAAAATAAAAATTTCCTATAATTTGGAAATATATTTTATACGAAACGTCTATTCTGTAATCTATGCAATGTTTTGTAATACAGTATTTGTTTTCAATTTAGTTTATTGTGATGATATCTTTTATTTTAAGCCTCTGCTGTGTTTTTAAAATTATCGTTGAAGTAATATATGTATCGAATTTGTAAATAATAATAAAATAATATCGCATCACCGCAACATACAGTAGTTATGATTATGCCGTATATGTTTTCCGATTCTGTATTATAATTAATATAGAACACTAAAAAATTATGCGACTAAATAATTATATAAATATTTTCTTCGATTATTAAAGTTAACTAATCTTTAGGAAATGCTTGAAAAAATATTTTGATGTAATTAATTGTAGATTTTTTACAAAATAAAATTTATTTAATAAATTTCGTATTGGAATGGTTTATTTGTCTTTAAATTTTTAATATAAATAAAAATTTATATAAAAAACTATTTAAAATGTAAATGTTTATAAATTTTCAGAATATGAAGCTTTAAATCAAGCTATGGACCAACTTAATTCGTGTTTGGATGTGTTGGAGCAACGGAATAATTCCCTAAATGCTGAATTGCGTCAGTTTTTAGAAGCAAATCGGCAAGATAAAAATGAAGCTAAGGGTTTAAATGAAAAAAAATCGGAAACAAATTGATATTACTATTTTTGTCATATTTTTTCAGTATTTGAAAAATTTAAAAAAATGAATAACTATTAGATTTTTAATATAAAAAATTATATATATTTATGTAATTAATTCTATATGTATGTATATATTGTAAATTTTATAAATAACTGTTTTAAATATTGAAATGCCTTGATGTATAAAACGTTTCACCTAAACTTTATTTGAATTACAATATATATTAAAATGTATTTATAATATATGTATGATCTGTTGTAATAATTAACTAGACAAGTAAATTTATAATTTTTATTATAAATTCAGTTTATTTTTATTCTAGTGGTAATAAAAATATTTTAATCATATTTTTATTACTACTAGAATACATTCCATTAAACATAATAGAATCTGTACATAATGGAATGGATTCCATTTAATGGCTATGCTTTAAAGTGAGTACCTTTTAAGATGCAGATTTTTTGCTGATTTTAAAAATTTGTAATTACAAACAGAGATAAGTTTATTGAAATTTATGTTTTTAAAAAGTTTATTTAAATGTTGAAAACTGGCCGATTATCACTGTACTGGCAGTGTCGTGTAATACTGTATATGTTATAGGCACTATTATAAAAACAGCATTGATAAAAGCTAGTCTTTAAACGATATACTCAACCATCTTAGAAATTTTACATCCCAGTCTTATTCATTATCCAAGAATTTTGACCAGTGTTGACAATTTAGTACAGTATTAGTATTGTCCGGATGTTAACATTTTCTGTTGCTTTTCGGTCACTATTGTAAACTTAACTAATATTTATTGCTCGCTCCTTACTGAACTTAAAGACGTAATACACGAGGTCAGAATTTTAGCAATTGGCATTATTTTTTTTCCAAATCTACGTATGATTTAGATTCTCCGATAAATCGTGACTTAGCGGAGAAAAGAGTAAATATGGACAATTTTTTTATTATTTTCAATAATCAAGAAAAATCCACACACGAGACAGTTCCTGTAAAACGTTTTTACAAATTTTTGTTATCAATTTATTGTTGATCGAAGAAACGTTATTTAAACTCAAACATTCTGTTAGGCGTATTTAATGTAACAAAAATTTCGTTGTTAATTAATAATAAATAATACATATTCATTATTGAATTATTGCATTTTATGTTTGTCAGCATCAAAATCAATAATTTTAATTGCTCTTCTACAGGTTTTTCACTCCAAATTCACCCGTTTGCAAATCAAGATATCTTTTCAAATCAGCTTCGTCCATCGTTAAATCAAATTCATCTTTTGCAGATCAAGTTCGCTTCTTTGCAAATTAAGTTTCTACAAAACTTTTCTTAAACTTTTCTAATAAAAATCATATGTGAATTTTTTATTAATTATATGTATAAATTTGTGTATATAAATTTTATATATACAAATTTATTGTTTTGTAATACAAAGATATATACGAAATACTTTAAAACCTGTCCATGCACGGTCCTATACTCATGCATCATTTTTTCACGGTGCTATTATTTCCTCAGTTTTGTTTAATATCTCCGCACTTAATTTAATATTCCTTTTACCACCGCGTTTTTTCCCTACAATATACCACCATTTTTGCTGAATTCATTTATACAGATACTCCTCACTTAACGACTGCTCGAATTTACGACTTTTTTTTTTAAATTTGGTTTTCGTCCATATGCATCGCTTATGACTTCTATTGCATGTAATTCCCCTCACTCATAGTTCCAAAAATCTGATGAAAAATATTTTGTGCTTAAAATATTAATGTCTATAACCACAAGAACTTAAGCGAGTAACTTGTTCTAAATATATACGAACGGCGGCCGGGTGGCCGAGTGGTAACGCTGTCGGCATGCCACGCAGGAGGACCCGGGTTTCGCGTCTCAGGTCTGGTAACTCCTGAAACGTTTCGGGGTGCTGGGCCCGGTCCGGCGATCCCCGTCCTTTACCATCCGGCCTCCCTCTACGGGTGTGGTTGGAACTGGCCCCGCCCATTAGTAATCTTCCTAATTGGAAAGGGGCGTAAAATATGCAATATATATATATACGAACAAGTTACTCGCTTATCGACCAATTCGTTCTACCACCAAGTCGTGAGAACGGAACTCGGTCGTCGGCCGGATTGGCCGCGTGGAAACGCTTCGGCTTTCCACTCTGGAGGACCCGGGTTCGAGTCTCGGGTCC
>WUQG02048307.1:0-10406 GCA_011317285.2 Androctonus mauritanicus
GTCTCATGTTAGCAAAATAATGCTACAAATTATTCTGGAACGTCTAAAAATTTATCTGCTGCTTCAAATTCCACAAGAACAGGTCGACTTTATATCAGGGAGAAGCACAAAAGCACTTATTCTGAATATACAACAAATCATAGAAAAATGTAGCGAATATAACAAAAAAAACTTACATCTGTTTTCTTGACTACAGCAAAGCTTTTGATTGTGTGAGATGGCCAAAATTGTGGACTATTCTATCCAAAATGGGAACACTACAACATCTGATCACTCTAATTAGAAATTTGTGCAAAACAGCAAAGCAAAGGTCAGGATCACTAATGAACTCACAAAATCTTTCAATTTGGGAAAAGGTGTTCAACAGGGATGCATCTTGAGTCCCATTCTTTTTAGCATCTATGATGAATGGATAATCAGGAAAGCCACAGAAAACTAAGATGGTGGCATTTCTTTAGGTGGCAGAAAGCTCTATAACCTGCAATATGCTGACAATACCACTCTCCTGATTGCAACAGAAGAAGAATTAGTTATTTTAATTAACAGTTGGGAATGTCAATAATGAGATTGGACTAGAAATCAATAGAGAAAAACTAAAATAATGATTAGCAGTATTTTGACATTACAATGATTGAGAGCATAAATAATGATTGACAGTATTCTGATTATTACTAGGTCTATTGATCAAATTAATATAATACAAATAGTGGATAGTTTTATTTATCTTGAGTCCCTACTGATGAACACAGGCAGTAATACAGAAGAAATCAAAAGAAGAGCAGGAATGGCATAATCGATGGTAGTACAATTGATTGATTATATCCAAAGTCACAATGTACATGTAGATACAAAGAAACACTTTATGAGGATTTCATGTTCCTAATATTCATGTATGCCTCTGAAAGCAGAACATTAAAGAAATCAGAACTATGCAAAATTGATATCTTTGAAATGACATGTTGGAGACGAATGCTTAGAATTCCTTGGACTAGACAAACTAATCAGTCTATAATCAATAGATTGTAAATTAAAGACAGGTTGACCATGATGATAAAATGTTGAATAATAAAGTTTTTTGGACATACTATAAGAAGAAATGGCCTGGAAAAATTTATAATGCAAAAGAAAGTTATTGGAGGTAGAAGTAGGGAAAGAATTTTGACAAGATACATAAATATTGTTACTAGGATAACGGAAAATTTTGACAGAATCCATGAGGATGGCCAAAAATAGAGACTTATGGAGTATATTAATACATTTCTATTTTCAAAATGATTCATGAGATCATGATGCCTCATTTATGTGACTGATAACGATGATGGAAAATATATATATATAAATATATTTTTATTTAAGAAAAAATAATAAATAGGCATTTATAAGTTTTTGAAAAATTATATAGGGAAAAGAAGGAAAAAGTTTAATGAATTTATTTTTAAATTTCATCATCAAAGAATGCATAGGGTATTTCAAGAGATTATGAGAAGAGCAAATCAGATGCCAATATAAGGAGCAGCATTTGTAAGAATGGATATATCTAATCAGTTTTGCTGTTTCATTATGTTAGTCTATCAAAATGCCTCTACAATATATCTGTCAACAGTATGAGCAACTGAGGGAATTTCAAAGATGTTCATATGTCTACAGCAAACTTGCATTGATCTTTTTGCAACAAGAGTGTACAAAATAAGGTGATTTATGAATTTTGTATTATTTCATATTTTTCAAATAAAGTGAAACTTTATTAATATTTTTTTAAATCACACCAGATGTGATTGCAGTATATTTATAATATTCAATATAGTAATACACTAGCACTTCTTTGCAGTTAAACGTAAAAAATTTATTTAATGCTAACATTTTCAACAACAAAACTGTTGTCATCATCAGGCTAACACAACGGAATAGAATAAAAATTAAATTAAAATGCAAGAACATAATATAGAATATAGAACGCATTCAAAATAAATAAATCTAAAAATTACAACATAATCAATTACGTTGTAATTTTTAGATTTATTTATTTATTTTGAATGTATTCTATATTATTCTATATTCTTCTATATTATGTTCTTGCATTTTAATTTAATTTTTATTCTAGTCCGTTGTGTTAGCCTGAAGATGACAACAGTTTCATTGTTGAAAACGTTAGCATTAAACAAATTTTTTACGTTTAACTGCAAAGAAGTGCTAGTGTATTACTATATTGATAATGCAAATAATTATATTGTTAATAATTTAAACAATTGCTGTATATATTTATTTCTTTATCTTTCTCCAAACAATATGTGCTCTAGTGCCCTCTTCTGAATCCACTTAAAGTGATTACTATCCATTTTAACATTGGTCTTACTTAAAATTTTTTTTTAATTTCTTACAAAATTATTTAAAGATAATAATAGTACATATTTTTCTTTTTGGTTAATAAATAGAATAATGACTAATTATGTTAAGAAATTGAAATAGGGAATCCAAATTAAAATAATTTGATAGTCTAATTGTAAATATTAGTTACTATATGATATAGTACATAAAATTTATTTAATTTAATTTAAATATAAAATTATTGAAGAAATAATAATAATACTTTAATTTTCCAAAAATGTTTTTTAAATAATGATCCTTGCCTGATATCACTTTTTAATATTTTCAAAATAAATTTTTCTATGATGTTGATGATTTAAACATTTATGCAGCTTTAGGTGAATTCAAATATGTCCAAATTATTTTCATAGATATTAATAACTGTTCGGTTAATTTCTTATACAAATACTGATTAAAGTAAAATGTTGAATAAATGTTTGTTTGATTTACAATTTAATTGCTTTATTTGTTAAAAAATTGTCATAATCTGTTTTAAGAAATTCTATACTTTGGCACTCTCAAATGTAAAAATAAAAAAACTGAATAGAAATAGATTCGATTCAAATATTTTCTGGCTTGTATTGTACAAGCAGTTTGTATTTCAAATAGTTTTTAATTGCAGAGTTTAATTCAAAATAAAATAAGCAGTTCCAGAAAAAATTAATTATCTATTTTCTGAACATAACTTTAATCATTCCAAAATAAACTGACAAGGATTTAAATATATGAGAGAACTAAAAAGTGTATATCCAAGTACAAATATGTGAATTACAAATGATGATGTAGAGTATGAAATTGAATCTGCAGAGATTCTTTCTTGTTGCTGTATAGGATCTATTGGGAGCATCCATAAATTACAACACACTATTAGGAGAGGGAGGGTTAGCAAATTTGTGACAATAAAAGATGTACAGAGAAGGAAATTGACATGCTGTAAAAATGGTTGTTTTACATTTCTACAAATAAAAAATATTTTTGGTCATACAGATTTCTTAAACAAAACACTGTTTAATTGTTTGAAAAGTTAAAAGACTAATATAATATATTTGGAAATATAATATACAAGTAGTCCTTGACATATGATCAACTTTTACTTATGATGGTAATAGCATTGATAAATCCTGTTATTAGTCAATGAAATTAACCTGGGTTCAATTCTCTGACCTAATGATCTCATACAAAGAAAGCATCCTCTTGTGTCTGGTACCTGTATTTTTGTGTTTATTAAATTTATTACAATAAAATGAAGTATAAAAAATATTGGTAGTGGGCAATCCATAAATTTTTGCATTCTGATTTCCAAACATTTCCAGAGGAATTTGAAATTCTTGGAACTGAATTCAGTCATAAATCAAGGACTACCTATCTATTATATTTATTATAAAACATATTATTATATATCAAGTTCTAAACCATATTCAACTGTTTGAAAATATTTAGAAAATATTAAAATATATATAATAATGCATCAGGTAAATTAATTCTTATTTTCTAATGTTTTATGCTTTTTTTTAATTTATAAAACCAGAGAAAAATTTTTTAAGTGAAAGGGAAGGAATCTTTAAAATTTATGAAGTCATAGTCAGGCAGTTCAACTTTAGTGAAATGAAAAATGACAGAGGGAGTGGGACAAAAAGTGTTCAAAATAGCAGACTTGATTTATGAATGGTCCTATATGATTTGAGTAAGAATGAGAAAGATAAATGCTGGTGTGAACTGAATGATATGCTGAATGAATACGAATATTGTGGCAATGAATAAATAATTATAGTAGGTAATTTGAATAACAGGGTTGGTTGAAGAGAGATGGATTGGAAGGACTGGTTAGAAAGTTTGGGGACATTAAAGTGAGTGACAACAAGATGCAATTAATGGAGGTCTGTCAAGAAAGAATTGTATCTCAATCACTTCTTCAGGTATAAGGCATCTAGCAATATATTGGAAGAGCCATGGAAAAATCATAGAAGTAGGGCTGACTTTGCTATGTATAAAATGATGGATTGTGAGAAAATGTTAAAAACAATTACTGATCAGAGGTGCAGAGATAAATTCAGATCACTATCTGGTGATCTAGATGAATTTGCTGAGAGGAAAGAGGAATTTAAAGGAAGACAAAAGAAGTGAGAATGCAAGTGAAAGATGTATAAAAAGTGTATGAAAAGTTGGATTTGATAGATCAGAATATGTACAAAGTGAAGGATATGTAGACAAACTTTAAAGACTGGATGAATATTCTAAGAAGAGTAGTTGGTGTAGTGAGTACATAGGAAAAAAAAATAAACAGTAGGATAATGAAGTTACATGTTCTATGCCAGAGAAGACAGTAAATCTAGAAATATTAAGTAGTAATATGAATGCATACGAGTTTAAGAGGTGCAAGAAAGAAAGAATGCATATAGTTAGTAAAAACAGATGATGTCAAGAATAAGTAATGAAAAGGTAAAGAGTGATTTTGAACAGGAAAATAAAAATAATATTTTGAAAGTTATGCAATAAATCTGAGGAGGGAACAATCAGTGAAGAGGAGGTTATGAATGAGATTGATAAAATTGAAGTGGGATAAAAATCTTGGCATCACATTTCAATCATGGCTGACATGCTGGAGTATGAAGGAAAAATTTATCATAGAGTGATGAGGAACCTATGTTGGAACAAATAATATGGTTCTAAATAACTGGATTAAATCTGATTTTCTCCATCTAAAAGAGAAGAGTTGAATGCAAGAATTCTAAGAGTATGATCAAGTTGAGTGTGAATGGGAAGGTATTTGATAAAATTGAGTTTGAAAGAATGACTGATGAGAGAGCATGGGATATGCAATATGATTGCAGGAATAGAAGAGGAAGTGTGAACCAGATTTTCTCAATGAATATAATTGTACTGTCTCTTTGAATTGGAAAATGTGCAGTCTTCCTCAGATATACTTCTTGTATGACAGATTAAATAAGAGAAATCTGGAAAGTGCTGAGGGAGTATGTTATAAAACAAACAACTCATGGAACAGTGAGAGCAATGTATGCCAACAGTCATGTTAATTGTCATGTTAATATGAAAGTGAAGAAAGGCATGTCAAAGTAGTTTACTATGAAGGAAGAGGTGGCACAAGGATATGATATGTCTCTATAGCTGTTTAATGTGTGCATAATGCCTATATGAGGGAAGCTGCTATGAATCATTACATATACAGATGACAGATAGAAAAGTGCACTATTTCCTATATTTTTATGAATCTATTCTCAATTACTTTAAGAGTGAACATGGGTTTGAGGATGCTTACTGCAATTGAATGAGGTAGGAGAGAAGAAACAGATGAGAATAATAACCTTTTAGAAAACAGCTCTAAACACAGAAATAAAAGATTAATAAGTTATGGCAGAGTGTGTACATGATAGATATATTCACTCTGCCATAGACAGTAAATGTGAGAGAAGACAAAGGCAAGAATTGAGATAATAAGTGAATGAGTATATAAGGATGTATGAATCTGTATGAATAAGTGTACTTGTATGAAGAGGAGGAAATTAAAGAAAACCAATATGATATGCAAGGACAGAAATTTGTAGTTTTATCTAAGCAATGGTATATAAGGAGATTCCCCTCTCTTTTGCTTTTCTATTCTGGGTATTATTCAGTTTCTAACAATAATATAGATGTGATATTGATGGTGTATTTTGTTTAATTTAACGCTTAGATTTTTTAATTATTTTTATATATTTCTAGATGTCTAGCAAAATAATCATGTTTGTTTACTTTAACATAAGTTCATTCAATCTAACAAACATATGCTTTATTTAACAATTTATACCTGCATTTTTTAATGTAATGTTTTTAAACTTGAATTATCCCATCACATCTATATGCATACCATATTTTTTTTAACTACTTTTTTTTAACTATTATATAGTCTTTTGCATCTGATATTCTATAATGTTTATCATTCCTTTTTCCCTTAATAGTATTGATGCTATTCTTTTGTAATTTCAGAAACTTTTTCCAACATGAAAAAAATTATTTCTGCAAATCAATAAAAAAAAAAACAATTATATCCTGAACTAAAGCTTTCAAATCAAAAAAATGTATTGACATTAATCAATAATCAGCCTCAATTATACACAACATATGGCTAAAAATATCATTTTTTGCCTTATTATTGCACATACCAATAACATTTATATACTGTAGCTTAATTTTTCCTATATTTAAAAATTATAAGCAGGACTTAATCTTCAATTGAGACAATTTTCTATGATGAAAGAATTATTAGTTAAACTCTTAAATCATATAGATAAAATGAATGGTGACGACAACCCATCTAATAAAACAATAAATAGTAAAATATTTCAAGTGAGAGAAGATCGTTCATTCAAAATGTTTTATTGTTCATTGTTTGATTACATAGGTTATTACCATCAATCATTTTATATATAGTTTTAAAATAATTTAACTCAAAATATTCTTGTTTCCTTAAATAGGAAAAAGATGCAGTTTGCCATTACATATATTGATGCCTGATTTGTGGATCATTATATTGAAAGACCAAAGATTCATCTTCTTATCAAAATTTAAATAAAATTCTTGCTTTAAATTACAATCATTCATTTTTCTGCTGAACAGTTAAAACACTGATTCACTTAAGTTTTGATTGAATGTTCTATTTAAGTTGATTAGTATTTTGCTCCTTCAGTAAAAAAAAAAAAAAAAATGAATGATTGCAATTTAAAGCAAGAATTTTATTAAATTTTGAACTAGAAATGAATCCTGGATCTTTCAATATAATAATTCATAAAACCAAACATCAATATAAATGAAGAGAAGTGGCAAATTGCCTCTTCTCTCCATTTATAGAAAATAAGAATGTCTTGGTTTAAGCTAGAGCAATGGCTTATATTTCTAGCCATTTGTTCATATGAATAGTCTGTAAAGGCGTTTCTGATGGTTTTTATAAACTGTCATTGATTAACAGGAAGAAATGAATACAGTTGCAGACATTAAGAAAACAATTTATTAGTTCTGTACAAGTTTTTCAAACACCTTGTGGAAATATATCCATTGAGTTGTCTTTATATGAACTAAAGTTCATATTTAAATTTTACAAAAGTCTTTCATGAGGTTCTTTGGATGATTGATGGGTATTGAGATTTGCAAAGGTCATAACAGAGGACAGATTAAGTGATTTGTGATTTGGTTTGTGTATATTTATGGAGATGATGCAGTGTTTATCTTAAGTGTCTTAAATGGTATCAGATGATGTTCAGTAAAAAGCAACTTGAAAAGTTGCATTAAGGTTTTGATACCTTGCACTATGGGGTTCCATAAATCTGATTTCTATACCCCTATTTTGGTTCATTAAATTTTATTTAATATTTAATGAACCAAAATATTCAAATAATAATGCATAACATTAATGTTATGCATTATTATTTTAAAATGTTCCTTTATTTTCTGGCATAAATTATTGGTTTATGAATATTATATTCATGTTGTTAGTTTGTTACTTACTAAACAAAAAATTAAACTACCCAAATCATATGAATGTAAAGAATGGTGTAACAAATTAATAATTAATGAAAGTGATATCCCCTTAACAAAAAAAATTTTTTAATTTCTGGAGTTAGAATTAAAATATAATGGATCTGGCAGATTTAATATCCTTGATACAATCACAAACTGTGAATTCCTGATAAATAAACTAACCACTACAAAATAAAAAATAAAAAATACCATAAGACTGAGGATAAAGTTTATTGAAAACAGCTCACAAACAATAAAACACCAAACTATATCATAGGGAAAAATTACCAAAACAAACTAAATATAATGTACAACTTCCTAGTAAAAATAGAGGCCAACAAAATAAAACAGATTATAACTGTCAATAGAGACTGGCTATTCCTGAAAGCATGTAACTTAACTTTTACTAATACATTGCTTTTGTTAAATAGCGATTTCACTAAAAATATAAAAGAAAATTAAACAAGAAACTAAGAGACTTTGTAAGAAAAAAGTATCTGACTAAAATAAATTGCTGGAAAAAATTATCAATGATTCCATTATCAGAATCTCTAAACTGAAATTAAAGCCTAAAATCCATAAAGATAAGTTTAAATCTATTTTTGATTTGAAATTCTCTATTTTATAATTTAGAATTTTTCATTAAAAGCTAACTAAAAATCAAAACTTCCTTTTTCTAAATAAAAAAAATACTGACTACACCATAAACCAACTTTTTAATTACAAATCAAACGTGAAAGATTTTTTAGTTTAAATTTCATCTCAATTATACCTATCAATTGAAAAAAATTAATCCTATGAGCACTACAAAACTTAAACATGGAATCTTGGTTAATAGACTTAATTATCTTCTGATAACAAATATTTTGTAAACAATAAAAATTATTTTAAACAAAAGAATGCCATCAGCTTGGGAACAATCACAGGACCAAGACTAGCAGAACTAATACTGATCAATATTGATAAAATAATAGCATATACTAAAGGAATTAATTTTTACATAAAATATGTGGATGATATATTAATCATAAGTGATTAAAATATCATCCAAAGCAAAAAATTTTATCCCTAGCTAACAATTTAGAAAAAAAAATTAAATTCAAAATAGAATTGAATAACTATTTCTTTTTTAAATATAAAATTATCCATAAATCGATTCTGTAAATTTGTGAAAAAAAACTATAATGTGAAAAAATTATGATTCATACCGTCAAATCTTTATAAAATGGAATATTTTCATCATGGAACTAAGAAAAATACTAAAACACAACTGATAATCAACAACAGTTAGAAATAAAAAATTTAAAAAAGAAATTCATATTAAATAATTACCTGTTAAAACTAATTAACAAATGGAAAAATTACTATTACACAATGATATTTAAGTAAAAAACAATAATCATAAATCCTATTATTACTCTTTCCCATACATTCAGGGTATTTTTGAGCTACTAAACCCTAAATTTAAAAGATAAAGTTAATATCCTAACTCATTAACAAAACACAAGCAAATCCAATCTGTTGGAAAAAAATCAGACAATGTGCTCCATTTCATGCATATGTGATCCCCATTCTTATATATAGGAAAAACAAAACAGAAATTTAAAGTTAGACTTAATACTTAAGCATTTGTCAAAAAATAAATAAATAAATATATCAGCCAAATCAGTCTCTATAACTGTGAAAATCAATCAAAACAGAACACACATACTACATTTAAAAACCAATAATTTTTCCCAGAAAATAAAGAACATTTTGAAATAATCACATACAACACATTTAATGAACCAAAACATGGGCATAGAAGTCACAGACTTAAAGAACCCCATAATAAAAGGTATTAAATCTTAATTGTAATTTTTCAAGTTGTTTTTTACTAAACAACATCTATCTGATACCACTTCAAGACACTTACAATAAACACTATCATCCCCATTAATATATACAAACCAAATCACTTAATCTGTCCTCTGTTATGACCTCTGCAAATCTCAATACCCATCATCCATCCAACGAACCTCATTTAAAGATCTTCTATAAAGTTTAAATATGAATCTCAGTTAATATAAAGATAGTTCAATAGGCATGTTAAACTCCTGTAATTCTAAAAAATTTCCTTGTAATACTTCAGTATCTCACATAATCCTGTAAATGTTGTCATCATAGAATTCAAAACAAGCAAACTCACAGGAAACAGACAAAGATAATTGAAATACATTTTATAATTCAAATGCATATTTCCATAAGATATTTGGAAAAACTTGTACAGAACCAATAATAAAGTTGTTTTCTTAATCTCTGCAAGTATATTCATCTCTTCATGTTAACTGATGGCAGTTTACAAAGAGCACCAGAAATGTCTTTACAGACTATTCACATTAATAAATAACTAACAAGGGGAGGTCGCAGCTATCAGGTCCGGGATTTGGACAATTTTTATATATGTTAATCTATAGTCAAAATAAGGAGAGACGTGTTCGAGCTTTCCTTCGAATGCGCCTTAGAACATGCAAAATCGGCTTCCAAAAATC
>WUQG02048318.1:0-10406 GCA_011317285.2 Androctonus mauritanicus
ATCTATGGATGTAGTATTGCATCCACAAAAACCAACTACAATTGATTCTTTATGCCAAAATAACTGCATTTGCTCATTATGGTTAATTAAACTTCTTAATTTTAAGTTTTAATGTATTTTTTCAACATTTAACGTTAGTCTCACTTGTATATAATTTTTATCAACCCCCTTCACAAACGTATAAACTGGGTTCTACTGTATTGTCAAACAGAAATCAATAATTAATTCTTTACCCTTATTAAAATTTCCTGACGTTAAGAAAATGTAATCTTATGTAATCTTATAGATGATACATTATTTTTAATATTTGTTACACGACTTTTATTAAGTGCTTACCAATTTTTGATTCGTGTTAGTTAATCGAGGTAGAAAATTCAATGAAGCTGTTATGGCTGAATTTTATTTTCGTTCGAATAAATTGAAGTTTTTTTTTTATATACAAGCCATTGAAGTTG
The DNA here is from genome assembly GCA_011317285.2 of Androctonus mauritanicus. Taxonomy (NCBI): domain Eukaryota; kingdom Metazoa; phylum Arthropoda; class Arachnida; order Scorpiones; family Buthidae; genus Androctonus; species Androctonus mauritanicus. Next base: position 456 of record WUQG02048318.1, read on the forward strand.
TTAATTTTTTTTTCAGTTGAAGAGATTTATTATCGTGTATAATAAGAACGGGAGAAAGTTAGCGCTCAAAGAAGAGCGCTCTCGAAAATATAAGAAATATCAGATATGCCAAAAGTAATGCCGTTTATAACATTAAGGTTTGAAAGGATATAAAAGATAAATCACTCGCTAATTTAATCAAATGTATATTATCCATTCGAATCGATAATATTCTTCCGACATTAAGAGATCTTTAAATATTCATGTTTAGACAAGTTGAGATACGCTTAAACGAGTACAGTATGAAAAAGACATCACTCTAAATTACTCGCTAATTCAATCAATTATATATTATCCATCTGAATCAATAGCACTTTTCCAATCTTAAAAATTCATGTTTAGACAAGTTGAGACACGCTTAAACGAGTACAGTATGAAAAAGACATCACTTTAAATTACTCGCTAATTTAATCAATTATATATTATCCATCTGAATCAATAGCACTTTTCCAATCTTAAAAATTCATGTTTAGACAAGTAGAGACACGTTTGAACGAGTACGATACGAAAAACGACATTATTTTTTCGGATGACTGATATAATAATAATACGTTACAAAAAATAGCCGTAAAGTTTTTTAAATATTGATATCGTTTTTATTAATAGAAAAATACCATTAAGTCCAAGCCGAAACACGTTTAATTTTCCTTATGGGAGGTGCTCAGTTTCCTAAATTACATTTACCGGATATAATTTATTCCGAAGACATTAATACATTTTTACCAAATTCTACCAAAACTTATAGATCCCGTACTACTCCACCCAAATTTCGTTCAGTTCTGGTAATACCGAAAGTATACGTAATACTGAATAATGTATTGAACTTAAACCTATCGCACTGCTTTGATTAAAAATAACATTTTATCATTTAAGGTAACTCGGGGGAAGACAAGAGTGGGGGAATATGAGAGTTTTGTGAATATTTCGTTCACACGCCAATAGAAAGCTGGAATTCCTGCAGTCTAGTGTGGAAGCATCCAGTGTGAAGACTGCTGTTGTGAATATTGCGCATTATATCTACTTTAAATATCACAAAACTCTCATCTTCCCCCATTCTTGTCTTCCTGATGAGTTTCGGCCATTTTGGCTTAAAACGATGTCTCGCCTAAATTTTCTAAAGTAGATTAACGTATTGGCCATATCAAAAAATTCGCCATAACTTTCGGTTATGCAGCCATAGAATAAAATTAAAAAACTGCTTTCTTCGACTCCCCAGAGTTTGCAATACATAAAAAAGTAAGATTGATTTAATTTTGGAAATATATTTATTCATTTTAGAGGGAGAAACGTATGATCAAATCTATTTTGTCTTCGAATAAATCCTAAAAGCTTTTATCTAAGAACGTATTTTGATTTTGTCAGCGATTTTTGAAAACACTAAAAAAAAAAAAAAAAAAAAATACTATTTTTGGTTGACTCGATGTAAGAAAATCATATTGGGGAAAACAAATAGACACGTATTTCTGATGTATTAAACTTTACGTATGTGTCCTTATTTTATCTCCAGATATAACATAATAACTTTTCTTTCTGCCTTCATACGGAACGACTAAAAGTAGATAAATGAATAACCTAAATAGAGAACGAGATCGAAAAATGCCGTAGATGTAATATTTTATGAAAATTCTTTTCAATATATAAATATACTTTCTCTTCCTCTTGTCACAATAAAATTCTTTAAAGCAATTTTTCAACATTATTTCTCTCTGGTTTAAAATTTCAAAAGTTTTAAAGCATCAGGGACGTTCTTAAAAGAATTCATTTTTAACCCTTTTAATGCTCTTTAAATATACGTTAAGAGAATGAAATCTTTTAATTAATTAATCGATTAAAATAAAAATGAATGAATTGCAGAATTCGGTAAGAGTTATGGCGAGTTATACGCAAAGTTATGTAGTACCAGGATGGATTAAAAATTTTATGTGATATCGAAGAAAACTTTTGATTAATATCAAATAAAAGATGATTAAAATAGTATCTTTTATGATGAGTCATATTTGCTTCTAACATAAACTGCCCTCATTAACCACACCCTGTGACACGCCCGGGAAACACCCTAATTTAAATCCCAAACAATTGATAAGTAGATATTTCAAGGTGATGTCCAAAATTAGTATCGTCTTCTGAAGGACAAATGAAAGTTGATAAAACTCTCGCAGTTTCATCTATCAGATATCGATCGATGTTTGGTTGTTCTTCAAATATCACACAGTATATATATATTAAAAATTTCGGTATATTAATTTATACCGAACTTACTTTTAAAACGTTTTTATTTAGTTTTCAAATATCCATCATCAGATGATGGCTGACGGTTTGAATTTGTCGATATTTTATTTATTTTTTCTTTGTGTTTAATCATTCGCAGGGATAGGTAAAGACGAATGAAAGTTTCTTAAAATGTATTTACATCTCGAGAATTTTGATGGTTAATAGTTTATATTCATCATCATCATCATCATCGCTAATCAAGGGTTCAGCACCCGTAATAAAAAAACCCTTGATTATTAAACCCTTGTAATAAAACATACTGAAGAAGATGAACAAACAGCCCTTGAAACAACAACCCTTTTAATAAAAAACTGAGGAAGATGAACAAACAATCCTTGAAACAACAACCCTTGTAATAATCTGAGGAAGATGAACAAACAACCCTTGTAATAAAAAAAAGTGAGGAAGATGAACAAACAACACTTGAAACAACAACCCTTGTAATAAAAAAATTGAGGAAGATGAACAAACAACCCTTGTAATAAAAAAAAAAGTGAGGAAGATGAACAAACAACACTTGAAACAACAACCCTTGCAATAAAAAAAAACTGAGAAAAATGAAAAAACAGGCATCAGACACCCATTGTTGTATGATGCCTGCTTTTTCATCTTCCTCAATTTTTTTTATTATTGTTTATATTATAGTTTGATCTTTACTAAAATTTGATAAGTGTTCATTTGTTTAGGATATCACTGTTAAGTTCTATAATTATTATATTTAATCGATAAATATAATTTCCACTATAAAAATTATTTGCTGATTTTGGCAACAACTTTAATATTATGCAATTTTTTATCTTCAAAAAAAAAAAAAAAAAAGGGTCAAAAGTAATAATAAAGAATATTATTTTATTGATGTGAGGTAATCTTTATTATTACTTTTAATTTATTATGCATTTATTCCATTTTCTCCCGATTTTCTTAACAGAAATTTGGAGGGGCAGAGTGGTAACGTCGACGTGCCACACAGGAGGAACCGGGTTCGCGTCCCGGACCTGGTATCTACTGAAAAGTTTTTACGAGGTGCTGACCCGGCCCGGCCATCCCCGTCCTTCACCATCATTCATGAATGTGGGTGCAGCCAGTAGTTGGAACTGGCTCCGCCCCTTAGTAATCTCTCTGATTGGAAAGGGGCGTAAAACATGCAAAAAAAAAAAAAAAACAGGAATTTGGATATCATAGAAAACTATGAATAATAATAATAATCAAAGCATTTTATGAATCATAGAATGAGATAAATTGATGATTCGAGCCCATATATCTTGCGAATCATAAAAAGTTCTCTTTGCTAATTAAAAAATACGTTTCAACATTTTAATAAATTCCATCCTGAGATTGTGGTGACAGATGTTTGGACATATTCTGAGATCTTAGTTATGTTTCGCTATTCTAGTTGATATGATTTCACATCCGCATCAGCCATATTTATTATTTATTAGGCATCCCTTACACGAATAGTGTAGTCACCATTTATTGGAATAGATGGTTCACATGATAAATGAACGAGGATTATGTTAAAGTAACATTTTTTTTTTTTTTTTTGAACGTTCACTCGTTTTTTCAGCTCATAAAATTATTTTTCTACTTGTGAAAATAGATAGTTGTATAATAGATCTACATCCGTAATACAGTACTTCAGTTTGTTTACTTTTAGTCAGGGAAAATAAAGATCGATTCTGTTCGGAAGTTCCATAAACGGACGGTTGATGATAGGATATCCAAGGCGCATTCTAAGTATTTAACTAATCCTGAGGGATCAGCCATTTTATAAAAGTCTGACCTTCTTCTAGAAAGCGATCCTTCTACTTCCAATAATGGATACTTGGGAATTAGGTTACTACTTTCGGTTTATAAGGTTCAACCGAAAATGTCTCCAGCAGCTTTTAGCAGAAAATTCTTTTGCGGAAGGTGCTACTTTAGTATTAAAAAAGAAAAGTTTTTATCTCCAAACCGTATAATTCTATCCGGATGTTTATTAGTTTCTATATATGCATCCAAATTTTTATTTGGATTTTTCTTATTTATCGATAAAAATTGAAGTTTTTCGCGGGAAATTATAAGTTAACATCATAAGGTGTTAATTACGCGTTAATTAATTAATAACTCGCAATGTAAACATAAAAATAAATACAAGCGTATAATAATTACACTAGTCAATTAAAGGATTAGTATGTTATTTCAAGTAATTTAGTCAAGAACTTTAAGAAAATTGTTAACATGGTTTCCGAAAAGGAAGCAGAAAACAAAAGAAAAGCGAATGAACCTTAATTCTATTTATTGTTCCAATTTGGCAAGAATGTATTTTACTGCAACACAGGAATTTTGTTTGCTTTTAATCAATAATGTCTTCATCGAAAATATTATTAAAAGATAAACACGTCGTTTTGTTTGCACTTGAAAATTTCGTTGTTCAACTTCGTAGCTCCAGAAAGTTGTACATAAATTATAAAATCGTTCTAACGATTTATGAAAACATGCAATCATTTTTTTTCTTTTTTTTTAACGAGCTTTTTCCTAACGGATTATAAAAGTTAAAAGATTTACAGTTGGCACCTTCGATAATAATTATAAAAACGATCATCCCAAAAGTTATTGCACTTGCTCGTACATGTCTCAGCTTGTCGAAACTTACAGAACGCTAGCAGGGTGTTATTGATTCAAATGGATAATACGTATTTGATTAAATTATCAAATAATTTATCTTTTATATCCTTTCGATATTACTCGAACTTAATGGTATTTCTATTGATAAAAATGATATATTTGAAATCTTTTCGGATATTTCTCTATAACGTATTTTTTTTTACACCCCTTTCAATCAGAAGATTACTAAGAGGCGAGGCCAGTTTCAACCACGGGCTGCACCCATTTTCGTGGAGAGGGCCGAATGGTGAAGACCGAGATGGCCGGGCCAGCATCCCAAAAAAACTTTTCAGGAGATCCTCCTGCGTAGCACACTGACAGCGTTACCATTCGGCCATTTATAACGTATTATTATATCAGATCATCCCAACAGTTAATGTCGTTTTTCATATTGTACTTGTTCGTACATGTCTCAGCTTGTCGAAACTTACAGAACGTTAGAAGAGCGTTATTGATTCAAATGGATAATATGTATTTGATTAAATTATCACATTATTTTTCTTTTATATTCTTTCAAACCTTAATGTTATAAACAGCATTACTTTTGGATGACCTGATACTTCTTGTGACATTATCGTATATAATATCATACGCGATAAGATTTATTTTAAGAAAAATATCCATTGAAAATGAGTATAATGCTATTCGTGTAACATGGTTCCAGAGATGTCGACGTTTTATAATTTCTAACGATCGAAATCTCGTAACTGAATCGTTTATGAACTGAACTTTAAAATTCGCAAACACGTAACTTAGTTAATAAGGAATGATCACTTAAAATTTGAATGATCTGAGGTGTTTGATTCTTGAGATGCTTTGAAGAGAATAAACGACAAAGCATTTTTCTAAAAAAAAAAAAAATATAACCAAAATTTATTGGTAATCTGTGTTACTAAAAAATTTCATCACATTTTACAAATTAAATTATCATATTTTGTACTTTTTGAATCGATTTTTCGACAAAAATTTTGCATTTTATTAGGACCAGCCAAAGACATCAATAACATCGAGATAAAATGATTTCCGATCGAATTCTCCAAACTGAGTTATGGTTTAGAATTCTGAATAGATTTAAAGGAAAATTTTGTAGATGCGAATATTAAAATAGAAGCATTACGCATCATGCCTTTCTCTATCGAATTGGTACCGCAACGTCAAAAGAGTACTTTATAGAATTTTGAGATTCTTTGATTTTCTTCGCAAATAGTTATCATCATAATGATTATTCTAAGTTTAATACATTTTATCGGCATTTTCTTTAATAAAAAATTTACAATATAGTATTTGGCAAGCGTGTTTGTCATTCAATTCGTACTAAGATGTTAAAAAAATTTCGTACTGAACAGGAATTTCAACAATATGGTACGAAGACACGAAGAAAAAGAAAAATGTAATTTTAAGTGAAATCATTAAAGTTTGAATCACCGGATAAGTTATCTTTTATTTCAGTTTGGAACGAAATAAAAGAGGAACTTGCATAATAAATTTAGAATAAAAGCTTTTTGAAGAATATTAAATGAAATTTCTGACTGTCTCATTACGCATAGTTTTTCCATTACTATATCTGTTTGTCATTTATGGTGAATTACTTTTACTATTTTAATATTAAAAAATTACTTTTTTCGAATTTTTAAATTTGGAACAAATTATAAAATCGATTTGAAGAAATGCTAACATACGAGAACGATAGAGAAGTTATTACCTCATATTTCACGGTGTTATTTAGTCACTGCGAGAAGGAGAGAGATATCAGAAAGAAGAAGAAAAGAAAGAGTTAACTCGTTCAGAGATATAAAAAGTGAAAAATCAGTTAGCTTAAGGATTCTTTATATTTATTACTATTTTTTTTCAGTTGAACGGACTTAACTACCATTTAAAAATGTAATTATTTTCGTACTTAATACGAGGAGGTACATAACGTTATCTTGATTAATTAATATTGTATTAATTTTTAAATTAACGTTATAAGGTCTTTGAAGGTTAAAGGATGGTAGATGTGCGTATATTGCTACTACTCAGGTATTAGAAAATCATTAAAATTATATTTAAACAATTTATTATACCTCGAACTTACAATAATATCTTTTATGTAATCCAATTATTCAGTATGGATTAACAGAGCGGGAACGAATTTTCTTAGAAACAAGAAAGCCGATGCATTTTTTTTTAACAAAAAAAAAAAATATAATCGAATTTGTTTAGTGACGGAACAAAAGAAGAAATTAATTTTTTAAACCCTCTAGTTATTCGATTTTCGAGAATTTTTATAATCTCGAGAATGTACGAAATTCGAAAGAAAATTGGATTTTCTTTTCTCTTCTACTAATTCTTCGAGAAAAATTTTAATGGAGTAAAAGTAAAGTTTTTATTCTTATGCGAATATTTTATTATTATTATTATTCGTTATTTATTTACTCGACTAACTGAATGCGTAGTAAATTCAATACATAAACTGTAAAATTTCTCTCACGTTTTAATGCATAAAATTAATTTTAACCCAATTTAACAAGGTTATTCTTTTTTTATATATATATATGCAGCATTCGTATTCGTAATTGTTATATTTTCATCTGTTTTGAATATTTTTTTAAACTCAATAAACGTCAGGAAAAAAATTTTCAAGATATAATTACGCTTCGTTGATGATTTAACATTTTTCTTAAGATACAAACTGTTTCCATAAATCATGATATTAAATAAATAAAAATCGATAATTATTTTATTATATTATACAGACGACTATGATGATAAGCACGTTTAAGTGCCAGAAACGTGCCATTAATGCGACAAAATGTGCAACTTAGCATATCAAGGAAATCTTTAACGAGAAATGACGTTTGTCTGAATTCATTTGTGTATCGATAATAATAGATAAACGAATTTAGAGATATATTTATATCGAATTTATTAAAGTTTCTACTATAATACGTCATATTTTATTTTATTAAATTTTGAATATTTCTTCGAACCGAAGTAGTTTTCACAAAGTATTGAGAACTAGGTCGGATAGGTCAATTGTCTGGTAAATAGATTGTCAATTGGGCCGATAAGTGGATCAATTTGTCCAAGATTCAATTCCGAACGACCACAGAAAATCCAATTCTTGATACAACTTTTTAAAATTGCTTTTCTTGGGAAAAATTCGCATTCTGGAAAAGTATTATTCTAAAAGATACGCTATATTCTCACTCTCTCTCTCTCGTCGAAAGTTTATAGTTTTTTTTTACTTTTAATTATTCGTTACTAGACATTACCCGCTCATATAAATGAACAGAAATCTCGGGATTTAATCTTATAACCTTAAAAAAACTCCTACGAACACGTATACGGAATTATCAGATGGCGGCCATTATTATGTTACAGCGCTACCTGCGAATTTTGTCTTTTTAGAAGAATTACAATTTTAATTTAATTTTTATTCTTTAATTTTTAAATTATTAATAACGACCAAAAAATTTCGACTGTCGCAGAAATCTAAATATTAGATCTTTCTAATGATACCTCATTTATAGGAATTGGTACAGTGGTTCGACTGCAAAATGAATATCCGTCCAGCCAACCACCTTTCCCTATTAATATATAGGATGATACCCGAACGAATTCGATACTTTCAAATAATCTAGCTTTCAGTTTATGAGGAAATTCGATATGTTGCAAGAATTATTTAATAAATAAAGTCTGCAACCTGTATCGACGAATTCTATCTTCAGATAAGAAGCATTTCGGTTCATTAGTAGAATAACAGAATCTTGGTTATTTCCAATAACTTACGTCTGGATACCCGGATATTGTATTCCAATCTGACCTTATTGGAAATCAATCACGCTTCGTGATTCTTTATTGCAACTTTATTTTAGAAAAAAAAGAAAAAAAAAAAAAAACAACGAACGAATTTGTTTTAAAACAATTCGCAAAAAAAAAAAAAAAATCGCAATTTTTATCGCTCGCTCGCTAAACTTGTTAGCGCTTTACACCAATGTATCGAGTGAAGTTTCTAAGCGGATTATTTATATCTGCGTATTTAACTAATGACTATATTTAACCTCATTCCAGTTTTTAATGCCACGTGTAGCATCAAGAAAAAAAAAAAAAGATGCACTTGACTTTTGTAAATTAAAAATATAATAAAGTGCATCTTTATCCTATTTTTTTAATCTTTTTTTTTTGTTTTTAATTTTCATTATTCGGCCTTGAAGTTTAAAATTTAATTATTAATAATTACTTTTTTTTTTTTTAATCGATAAATTTACTAACATCGCTTTATCATTAATAATAAAATTAATTTCGTGTAACGAAAACATTGCATTTTTTTAAAAATTTAATTTTTAAACTTTTTCTGAGTTTTATTAAAGAGTTTGCATTAAATTATATTGTTTATTAAATATTTGATATTTTCCGTTTATTTTTTAATACGCAGCGTATATAACATTGGTTATTTAATACATTTTAAGTATATGTAACAGTTGTAAGCGTGGAGAATATGTATAAAAGTCAATGTTGTAAAAATACAATAATGATTCGCTTTTGCGCTTAAACAACACAACAATGCCATTAACTCTCAAGTAAATTAAACTAATTGAGTTGTTCTGACAATAATTACTACTAACAAACATAGTACAGTACATATTGATTATAATATTTATAACAATCGACATTCTAGTTAAAATATATGCATTGTAATAATATATTTATATTTAAATATCTGTTTAATTCATTCTCCTGTCATATTGGTAAAAGTTAAAATTTATATGATTGTTTTTACGCAAACAATTAAGAATTAAACATTACCAGAATTTTATAATCTTGAATTATCATTAGAAAAATTCCTGCGAAGACACCTACTGAATCATTAGATGGCGGCCATTGTTAAGTTAAAAAGCGCTACCTGTGAATTTTGTCTTTTTTATAGGAATTACAATTTTAATTTAAGTTTTATTCTTTAATTTTCGAATTATTAAAAAGACAAAAAATTTTGGCTGTGGTAGAAATCCAAGGATT
>WUQG02048329.1:0-10404 GCA_011317285.2 Androctonus mauritanicus
ATATTATACATACACAAAAAATGTACGTATGTTAAAAATGAGAGGGTGACACTACTTTGCGGTTTTTCACTTATCGCAGCCGGTTCTGGTCCCTATTAACTGTGATAACTGAGGGATGACTGTATATACATGTAGAATATATGCATATAAGTATGTGTATTATATCTGTGTGTACTGTGTGTTTTATCTGCTGGCAATTTTTCTTTTAATCATCATATTTCCAATATATATATACACTTATGTACATATATTTATAAAGTTAGAAATATGGCACCATTTTTTCAACAATGTTGCTTTGATTGACATTAGAAATAAGATGCATATATCATGTTTTGAAAGCCATCTGCTTATCTGTTATTTTAATAAACTACATTTATTAAGATAGTTGAAAATTTAGGAGATGACTTTCAAAATTTTAAATAATTTCAAATAGATTAAGAAAAAGTTATGTAAAATCCTATGTTATCTAAATTGTTGAATAAGATGGTAACAACTTAAAGGCTACAACATCCAAACATTTTTAATCAACAAAATAAACGTGGAAACATAATATATAAAAATTAGAAAAGTATATTGGTATCTTAAATAGATCTTATTTGGTCTTTGATATGAATAGTATGACTTTGAATATTACACATTAGTTTCTATTGATTTGAAAGTGGCTTAAAGCAACACAGACAAGACAAAACACACTAATATTATGCCATTTTCTTCTGTATGAAGAAAATGGCATAAATATTAGTATGTTTTGAAAGAGGCATATTTCTGAAATAAAAAATGAGCATTGAAATAATTTAATGAAAAATGAGATAAAATGCCATATGCCATATTATCCCAATGTCAGTCAAACTATCAAAATTAAAATTAATATCAAACATGTTTTCATTGTAGCATTCAAGATCGTAAAATGATATACAAGGTGTATGTAATATAGTAATATCCTGACTTACATAAATTCAGAGATATGTAACTTCTCATCGTGCTCCCTTGTCTACTTGTTTGTTTCACAGTTACATAGTGCATATATATGTATGTATATATTTCATTTGGCGATTTGTTAATTAAGAATCTTTAATTACAATTATGTATAAACTTTTATAATGTTATTTTTGTGGTAATAAAGAGTCAGTTAAGAACCTAATAAATATGTGTTTAAAATTAGATTTGAGAATCTATAGGTATCTTGACTTAGCATAACAAATCAAAAAGTATGTTTCTAGTCTCATTTATTATGTAACTCTAGGGTATTACTGTACTTTAAATAGCATCATTATTTTTGTGTAAATGGATGCATTTGATCATTGTTTTATTAATATACTGTCCAATTTAATAATCATTTTATTTAAAGTCATGCAGAGATTTGATAAAATTTTCCACAAATATTTATGCATAAAACAAATTCCCAGTTTATATTAGTTCTGGGACATCTTATAGAATTTTTATTAGAAATCATATTTGTTTCCCTTTGTTTTGAATATTATGTATCATTTTTAATCAATTTAAATGCAATGTATATTATGAAATTATAAATTAATTGGCTCTAATATAAAATCTATAGGAAATATTTTTATAACTTTTATTAGAATATTATGAATAAATTTTAATAAAAATTGTGCTTATTTAAAATGTGATAAAGAGTTTAATATATATATATATATAATTGTTTTGATCTAAAAAACATAGGACAATATTTTTGATGGTCTAATTGATAAAATTCCACAAAGATATATTTGATACTACAGTTTAAAAAATAAGATTGTGTTAAGTATAAAAACAATTTAATCATCATGATAAAATATACGTCTTTTTTTTTTTTGCATTTAAATTACATTTTCTTTCATAGTTCTTTATTATAATTAATATAACTAATTAATACTATATTTAAGGAAAATATATCTATTAAAACTGTCAATTTTATTATTATATAAATTTTTGAATTATTAGATATAATCTTATAATACCTATAACCTGTTTAGAAAATTAGAATATTGTAGGAAATAAAATAAGCACTGTAAGTAGGTATAAAATATTTATTAATCACTAATAGTCTAGACTGAAAGTATAACTACCTGCTCAGTATTATAATTAATAAATATCAGTATATATATTAATAATAAATATTATCTTCTTACAGGTTTAATAGAAGATTAACTCTCTTAAAATTTTTGAAAATATTTAATATAGTATTTAGAAATATTTTTAACCTAAATGATTACATAATGTCTATAAAATATATTCAAAAAATATATATTTCAATTAATGCTGTGCATCATCAAATATATTCTCTATTAAATAATTTGACTATCAGACAAACTCTTTAATAGCAATAAAAATTGATTCATATTTTGATGAAAAGAGAATATTTTTGCAAATAAATTGCCATATTTAATTAATAATTGCCATAATCTTGTTACAGTTATAGTCTGTCGAAGTTAGTTGTGTGGGAAAACGTCACAAACTGGAACAAGTTTATTTACAACAAAGGGGCATACATGCAGAACGGGTGGGAAAACTGGGAATTCTAATTAACATAAGTATTTTAGTATGGTTGAATAGTTGTTACTTTTTGAAAAATCCTTTATATAAATTTTAATATAATGTAAAAAATACATTTTCTAAGCTGATGCTTACCCATCAACTTAACAACAAATGTTCCCTTTTTTACACAATAAACCAGTCTATTCTAAGACATGCGCAGTCTGAACCCACACAACTAAGTTGGACAGACTATACTTTGTCACATTTGAAGTTTTACTACTGTTGCTTTGTTATATTTGAGGTTTTACTACTGTTACTTTTGTTATATATAAGGTATTGGTTAGGCCTTTAGTATTGTTTATTAAATAAATTTGCTTTTGCTTTTTAACAAGTTGTGAGTCACTCTTTCATACCCAGATCCCTGTGCTGCTTACCTATGCAACCTTATTCCAAATTAAGACTAAATTAGTAATTAAGGTAAACTCAGCTCATCCTGTTGCCAGATTCTTACAGCAATATTATTCAAGATGACATAGTCAGGTTTTCCCTTAAATGTAATATTAAAATGAAGTAATTGGTTCTAGATAAAAGATTTTGACTGAGAAAATCAGATATATTTATTTGTGCTTGTGAAAGATTTACAAAAAATATAAAATCTAGAAAATCAAATAACAATTTAAGAAGTGGCATTCTCTCTTGAACTATAGACAGGGCATCTGGATAATCATTAAGGTCCAATAAAAATTATGGTTAAGAACTTGTTGATTATAATTTTCATTATAATGAACAAGTTCTTAACCATAACTTAAGTAAATTGGCTGAATTGACCACATGAAAACTTTGGCTTTTCACTCTGAAGTAATTGGATTCAATTCTTTGGAAAATTTATTGAAGTGTGGGCCAAGCCCATCAATCTCAGTTTTCCACAATCTGGCTGACCTTTTTGCAAGGATGAGCAGTCTGTGGCAAGATTTGTTTCACCCCAACACTTTTTTCTATCATGGGTTTATGCTGCTTTCTGTATTGTGTTTATATAAGTAGTGATGCATTTCTGTGGCCCTATGAATTGCCCAAATCCCTCTTGAAAAAACTGGAAATGTAGGCCCTACCCTGTTTGAACCTGGATCCTCCAGGTACAAAGTATACAGCATGCTTCCACCATGTCCATGCAGCCAATTGCCTTGCTACTTAGTACTCAACCTGAGTGAAAAATTACGACATCTATTAACAAAAAACAAAACTTAAGTAAATCAAATGCTGAATTTTACAAGTTAAATTCTTCTAAAAGCAAGCATGCATTCTCTTTATTTCTTGCCTTGTTTTGTTCATTGCTTGCTCAAATTAAAAGTTCTCAAGAATCTCCTTGCTGGTTCAACAAGTCAAGTTACCTCAATCAATTTTTGAAATTGTCATAATCTGAACTCCGGTTTAGATTAAAATCAATTTCTTCAAGCATGCTTATTTCCTTATTTCAGTAAGATCATTGAATTTGAGAGCCTCATTATGATAGTTTCTCATCTTGAAAATATTTTCAGATATGACAGCAGACTTGATTTTGAAGGAAACAAAATGATGCAATCAGATACCAGTAATGCTATTAATAGAATTATCGCCAATAATAGCATCAAAGATCATGTTAATAATCTTTCTAAAAATTTATTTTTTGAAACAACAGTGTGTAAATTTAAAAATTATTAAAATTGCATTAGTTTAAATTGTCTGTATAATATATACATTTGTATAAAAAATTAGGAAAAATCAACAGCATTAAAAATTCAACATCTTTTTTGTATTAAATTTAAGAATTTTTGAAATGATTTTGATATCATATATGCAGCAAAGATTATAAAGAATTCATGGACAGAAGTTGCTGACAAAACAGTAAAGGACATCTGGAAGAAAGTTTGCTATTTCTTAATAACTTATTTAGGATTCAGATACTAATCCAAAAGTTGATCCTGTTGCCTAAGCAACTTTGGAAGAAATTAGAACCTGCTGGCAAAACAATAAAGGACATCTGTCCTTTAGTTTTGTTAGTAGCTTCTGTCATGAATCTTCTATAATTCTTGATGCTTATAAGATATTGAAGTCATTTCAAAAGTCCTTCAATATCTTTTTTTGTATTAAATTTTATGCTGCTTTCTGTTCTATTTGATACTAAGAAATTATTTCTATGCCCTTCATAGGTTACCTATACTTGTGCTGAGATCTTTCCTGTTTTATGTTGCTTTTCTGATGGAAGTAACTAAAAGGCAGAGATATTCCAGCATTCACCATACAGCACCTATAACTGTAGTGGGTTGGCTAAGAGATGAAGAATTGGCTCAATGAGTAGGGTCAAATTCTTTTTGAAGAAATCTCCAAGTATGGAGCCTGGAATTGAAGAAATTCTCAATGAATATACCAGAATTCCATACAATTAAATCATTTTTCACTTTAAATCAATGAAAGGAAATTGATTTTCACCCATAGCTGGACTCAAATCCAAGTCCTAGCTCAATGGATGGAATTAGGTAATTTCTTTAAGGTCAAGATAGCTTATGTGTATGTGAGATTCAAATTACTTTCAGCTTATATTCCAATTTATTGATAACATAAAAGCGACATAATAGAATATAAAGATTAATTTGCTCATTTTGATTAATAAATTAGGTGTGGCCCAACAATATAATACAAGATAATATAAATTGGAGAATTTTTGTAGGTTACTTTTAGCTTTACAACTTTTTAATGCTGTTGATTTTTCCTAATTTTTTACACAAATGTATATGTTATACAGATAACCCAAACTAATAAAATTTTAGCAATTTTTAGATTTATAGTGTTTCTAAAAATTTATTTTTTGAAAGATTAATAAATGATATTTGATGCTGTTATTGGTAATAATTCTATTAATAGCATTACTATCAATTAATGCTATTGATAATTTCTATTTTAATATAGTGTAAATTACACATAAGAATCATTATTATAATAACTTTTATATAACTCCTACTTTGCAGTAGAAGACTATGCATAAAACATAAATCATTATTCATAAGTTCACAATAGTGCTAGGCCTTAAAAAAACTCAGATGGCTGCATTTAAAAACATTTGCATATCACTTTGGGGATCTAGATTTCATTCTGGATCTCACACCTTCAGTTTTTCAAGATGGCACCTAGCCTGGCCTGTATAAATTTGTTTTATATACCTATTTTAAATATTATTTTGCAGATTATTTTCATTTTGAGATGAGATAAAAAAATATGGAATATAGTCCATACACAGCACTCTTTGCAAAGAGTGCTGTGTATGGACTGACTTTGATAGTAAGCAAGTTGTGATAACTAGTTTGTTATATGGAATATAATTGAGAAATGCCAAAAAAAAGCATCATAAAGCAAGGTGTGCCAGTACTTTAGCTAATTTCATGGAGAAGTAATAATTGAAATCTGGGACAATTACCTCCAAGTTTTCCAATCTAGATTTCTATATTTTTATCTCCTATATAAATAATGTAAACTAAAAACATTTAAAAATAATTAAAAAAAAATAAAAAATACAGTCTATACTGTGAATGTTATAAATATTTATATTTATAAAACAAATATGACTTAAATATTATTTGCTTTATAGATGAATTTATATATATATTTTGATTTTGTAGATGGCAACAGTATCATCCTATTACAATTCATCAGCAAAGCCAAGACACTGTAGATACAGCAAGACGACACTTAGTACATTTTAGCAATCGACTTGTTGGGGATGCCTCAGTTCCAGGTGTAGAAAATATGGCAAATCCTCAACACTTTGGTTCTGACAATCAGTGTCCTATATGCTTAAATGAACCACGATTTCCAATTGAAACTAACTGTGGTCATTTGTTCTGTGGTAAGTATTTGGAAATATAAAAATTAATAAAATATTTATTAATTTATAATTTATGTAATAGTAACATTAAACTAATTCCTAATTATAATAAATAACCTACTTAATGATCCAAAACAATAAGCTAAAGAAAATTAAAATGTAAATGAATTTAATCAATGGTAGTATGATTTTTGAATTAATGAAAATTTAAAATATAATATCTATATATATCACAATCCTGGATTATAAAATTACATAAATTCAAGTTTAATATCAGCTTAATTTTATGTAATTTTAAAACAAATTCTAATTTCAATTTATGTCTGAGATAGATGATATATTAAATTTAATATTATGGACTGACTTATTATCACTCCAATGGTTCAGGATTCTTGGAATCAAAGGTTTCCAAATTATCAAATATTGCAGATTGTTAGGAAGTACTTATAAATATTTTAATTAAATAATTGTGATAAAAGTCTGTATTTATTTAAATTACAGAAAATTTAAAATATTATTAAAGTATTTCTTAATATCCTACTTAGATATTAAAAATAAATTATAATTTAAGTCAAAAAGTAATAATTATATCATAAATTCTGTTCAATCAAATAATTACTTTATTAAACTCCACTAGTACTAACCTATCATTGTTGTTTCTATTATGAGCATTGTTATTTTAATATTTTTTATATAATATTATGTATCTATCAGATACAGTTCTGTTCATTCTTTCATAAATTTATAATTAAAAGATTATGTAAGGCTTAAAGTTTGTGAATCTCTACAAATACATCCAATTCTGTTTTTACATGATAAATACATTCCCAAAGAGCTTATGTAAAAAAAATATATGGTATATGGAAAATTAGAAGATTGCTTCCAAACCTAAAAAATCAGCAAAAATAATGCAATAAAACCATATGAAAATTCTTGTTAGAATCTTATCATTTTTACATGTTGCACATTTTATTTATAAAGATTACTATATATAATATATTTTTATTACATGTGCAAATTTTCATTTAAGAAGAAAAAATATCACTAATTCGTGAACACAAAATTATGCAAAAATAATCTGAGTTACACAAATAAAATTTTATTTGTTGTCACTTTCTGATGATAAATGCATCTCTTTTTATAAGACTGCAATATCATTGTTCTCACTAGAAATATCTTGATCATTGTCATTTTCCTCCATTTGGTGAAATTTTTTTTGTAATTTCTTGAATAAAATTAGCATTATTCTCCTGTGATGCTCATGTTTTCAGTAGTTTTAAGAATGAATTCAGTTATTAAGCATGTTCCTGTTATGACTAGGTCTTTATATAACTTACCATTTATTGACTTTGCAAAGTCGCTAATACTATCGAATGTCAATAACAATATTTATAATTAAAACTAACGGTTAACACGATTCTGCAAAATCCAGAGTTCTACCTGAGTTCAGGTCTTTTATTAGTTTCTAACAAATAATTATATTCAAAATAAATAATGAACTAAAGTAACGTTTAACCGGTAAAAGTAGTAAACCGGATAAAACGTACAACTATAAAAGTGCCGAACAAGTGTTAGTACTAAACTGACAAAAAACTATGTTAGAAACTTAGAACTAATAAATTGAATAAATTCTCAAAACAAGTTAAACAACAAAAAATATAAAATTTATTAGACGCAGAAACTACTTACAAAATGTAAGCCAAATTATAATTACGCAAAACTCAAATATTCACAATCCAACAAGAAATAAACCTTAAAGACTACTTAACTCTAATACCTCCACAATCGATACAAACTTCAAATTATCGCAGATCTTTTACGAGAATTCAACAATATCAATGTCACACTTAGAAATCAACATCTCTTCGAGCCATCGGAGTCGTAGGCTTTTATACTAGGTGACGTACAGTCCCGCATTGCTTCATTTACATAATTTCGTGCAACAAGGTTTAAATTTAGGTGAGTTTACAGGAATAAATCAGTTCATGTCACCCTCCTTAATCGTAATAATCGTAATTTAATTGTAAACCGAACAAAACATCGATAAAAGATCATTCTTATTTTCTTATATCGGATCACTGGCAGAATTATTTAGATGAGATTACGTCACAAACCGAGTAAGCTCGTTCGGAAGACGAATGTCCGTTTCCTAACACTTGATTATCGAATACTAAGACGGAGGAAGTGGAACTAAGTTAACTCTTAAACAAAAATATAATATGTTAAACAATAATGAATATAACGATAAAATAATGAGATCATAATCAGATAATAAATAGGATAGGTCAGAGTCAACCTCTTCACATATGAAATAACATCATAGTGACATCCGACTCGGAGGCGAAAGGCCACATTGTGAAAAACAATATTTAATCGAGCGTGAGAGATTTTTGAGTGGTCGGATAGAAACTATCGGAAACAGAACCAACGTCGGCTAAAATGGACGTCAAATAAAACAGTCGTCGGACTAATGAAGTCGAAAAAGGAGAAGTCAAGGAAAGCGGACTAGAGAACTCGGAATCGAAGTCGATGGCGGAGAAAGAACCCTACTTAGCGCCAACGACGAAAAAAGGACAAAGATCAAAGTTAGTTTATCATCAGAAACAAAAGGTTCAACGAAGGACCATTTGCGTGACCGCTTAGTGCATCTCCGAGGAAAATCGAAGGACTAATTATATATTTACTGAATCTATCTCCAAGAAAAAACTATTTGTGCTTCAACGCTTAATTCCGATCAATTTCCGACAGGGACACTAACCGTAGTAATGAGCCGATCAATACGTCGTCTAACCGCCCATCAAACAACTCGTCCTCCTAAGAGCAAGAATCGAAGTCAATTTCCTATTCGCCAGAACTCCGTCTGTAAACTTGATTTGTAATAAGGTATATTCCTCTCATATCTGTCGTGAACTTTGTTTTGTAAAGGACTCTCTTACCAGTTCTTTGAATAAATGGAAGCTTAATGTTTTTAAGAAGTGTAGTCTCTGAGTTACTAGAGTATCGCCTCATTACTCGTCCTTAGCCGCAAACGCGCCGTTCAACCGCGGTAAGACCTGATGCCTGTCACCGTTCACCCGATGATCTCGGACAGGTACCCCACATTGTTATATTAAAAATTCTTTACCTGAACAGTATCAATACGGAGAGTTACGTTTTCTAAAATATTCTTCATTCTTAAAAATTAACGATGAAATATTGATTTTAAATCCAAAATAAATCGAATATAAATTATATTAATTAATTATTTAGCTCAAAAACGAGAATTTCCTTATAAATTATTTCTCATAAGTATTAACTTTCTTTTTGTTTTAATGAATTATATATTAAGATAATTATCTTAATGCTACCTCCAGAAATTTCCTCGAATAAACGAAATAACTAACTGGCATTAGAAAATTTCTTGGAAATAATTCTCGTAAACAGCTGTTATCGTTGAACAATAATCTGGAATTAGTTGATACAATTGATATTTATGAAACGGTACTAGACTTTTAATCTGCATATATTATTCGACTTATTGATTGTTCATAATAAATTTTAAAATAAAAATAAACATTTCCACTAGAACTGCAACTTTGCTGCTGGGCCTGAATTTATCTAACAATTTTGCTTGCTCTATCTCCATTAAATTTTCAAATTGTTATGAACTCTCGGAACACCCAGTATTCCAGGATAATTTAATTTTTCACTCTATATTATAAATTGTATGTCACTATGACAATATATATTCGTATCACTTGATATTTCTGGATATATTTCATCTATTTTCTCATCTGCATGCCATGACAAGCAAATAAAGGGTACTTCTTTAGTTGGCTGATGTCGAGAAGGATCATTTTCGTTCTATTTTCTTTTTTTTTATACTCCTCAGTTCTTATCGTAAATTCTCGGCTTTGAGTGGTATCCTGTTAGTAATTTATAATAATAGCGAGTTTCAGCTCCGATCGATAACTAAACGAGAAAATCCTATTGTTTTGAAAAGATATGGTGGTCGCTTCAACAACGCAAGATTAGTTTGAACTGCTGACCCCACATATTGTATTATCGCAAATACTCTCTATTTTCCAACA
>WUQG02048340.1:0-10404 GCA_011317285.2 Androctonus mauritanicus
CTGGAGGACCTGGATTCGAATCTCGGGTCCCACCTCCTCGAAAATATTTATCATAGAGTCCGGCCACCCCTCCGCCGGGGTGGACAGCCGGTAGAAGGGCAGGTTTCGCCCCGTCACTTAGTATTCTCCCAGAAAAGAAAGTGGAGTCATCTGTGGACAAAAAAGACCTTCGGCCTCTGGTGCACGGTGTTGCTATAGCACCGGTAATAGCCGAGAAAGGGCGGTTTAAAATACCAGCAAACAACTGGCAACCGGAAAACCCACATCGAAAGCAAAGTATGACGGCGGAGACCTCCCACTAAAGGAGGAATCTCGAACGGTCGATCCGAGCCGCGACCAATCGACGGTCGGGCAGAGGGCGGTTAAGCACCCAAGTAGTTCATCGACCACGGTTAAGCACCAAAAATCCTGTGATTAGGTGCTAGCCAACGCTTCGGACAGCACCTAGGTCACAAAGGTTTTTCGCTCCTAATGGCGGGGTGAGCGCTTAAGGCGCATAGCAGCCGTTTTCAGACGATGGCGGACTACCGCCTAGGGCGAGAATCTCCCCGCTCTGTATCTCGATGCAGCCTAAGTGCAGCCGAGACTGCCGCCGGCCACCGGTGGGACAATATCGACCGATGCCGGGCCATGGCCGGACTCTGGCGCCTGGCCATGCCGAACATCGCGGGGAATAACTCCACCAGGCATTACGATTCCTTAAGGAAACCAGTTCCCCAGTCCGGGGACGAATCCTTACAGTCCGAGCTAGACCAACTCTCGGATGGGCACTGTTAAGGCTTCTTTCCCTCAGCCATTCATCCCGTCGGCACGGTACAACATCTGGAGATTGGGACCCTTTAAAAGATCCCAAATCTCAGGTGGCATACCCCGAATTCCAAATCCCAAGATGGAAATGTCTGGCCGACCGCGGGACCTATAGAGACTCCGCGGGCGGCCAGACATGGCAGGACCCTGTAGAGAAAGTCAAACCAGGCCCAGACGATTTTTCCGGCTAGTACTTCCCGCGGTGGGCTATTTTGGCCCTGGAGGAAGCTTTGGATAAGGTATATGTTAATTTCTTAACTATTGGAAAAGAGAAGACAAATTTGGGCGACTTTATGGCTCACACAACGCTCGAAGTACCTCTTATCTTCAAGTTCTTGGCCGAAATTAATTTCCGTTATCGTTTTAGCAGTCCGTTTAAGTCTATTTTCGTTAGAAAGATTTTTCGATCCACTTAATAGCTCCGAACTTTCGGATTTCGGCCGATGGATTAGATTAAAAGTTAGTTAAGCCGCCGTGTAGTTCATCGGCCACTTATACAATCCACCAGCGACCGCATCCCGATCCTCTCCAGAAAAGAGATCGGAGGTAGAGGACCGGGAATCGAACCGCCAAGCACCACCCGCCCGCTAAAGCCAAGATCCGCCGTTAAAGCGCCAGCGCTTTAGCGGGCGGCCGACCGACTTAGTAGAAATCCGGAGTAGCGCCTCTATTTAATTTCGATATGGCTACCAGATCGTGACGATTTGAAATTTTAAAATGTTCGAAAACGGTTATGACGCGCTAACGAAATTCTGAAAACTAAAATTTTACGCATTAAAAATTGCCTGAATAATGCGTAGTCTAATTTATGTCACGGGTGAATTAGTTAAATCTACACGTAAGATAGAATTTAAATCGTTTTGACCAGTAATCTATCGATCTGGGCCACAAATATCCGTAAAGACATCCCGGCAGAAGGTGCGACTAAGATTTTATAAAAACGATAGAATTATTAATTTTCAGGTGTCGATGCCCTCCCACTATCCGCCGGATGGCTAGTGGAGGCACCACCTCTTCCCCAGATTCGAATCCGATTCCCGAGTACCACAACTTTAATTTTTTAACAGGGCGTAGATGCCAACCGTCTGGCAACCCGACTTTCTACTCGACAGCCGATCCGCGGAAAGGCGGGCGCCACCGCCAGCCATCTCCGCTTCCTTTAGGTTAGGTTTAAAAGCCTTGACCTGCGCTGGGATCCGCTGTATCCGCAGCTGATTCGACGGCCGGTCGGCGGCAGAGCCATACCGGTGACGGGATCAACCGGTGGGTGGAAGGATGAGGGGGTGGAGACCCTGACGCAGGGGTATGATGTAGCCGGCAGGTAAGCCGACGCTTTACCGTTGGGCCTTCCGGCTCCTTTCGGAAAGCCATCCGGCCAGAAACCCACCCGCTGCAAGTTTGAAATTTGTAAAATTCTGGACCTATAATAAGGCCGTGACACACTGAATGCGACGCGAAGCGAAGCATTAGAAAGCAACTACGCGCGGTTACGCGCGTACAGTGTGTCTTGAACTAACTTTTCCCGTGTGGCTACTCGAGTTAACGCGCGTTGCCACGCGGAAGGAGATGAAAATATTGAACTGTGATCAATCAGCACGCGCGAACAATACGGTGCGGCAAGACGCGAAGCAAGCAGTCAGCCAATAGAAACGAGTATTTTATATACTTGGAAAATGGCGGAAGTTCAACCGTGTGGTTGGGGATTCAGATATAAAATTTGTTTTAGAAATACAAAAAAGTTCATGTCTGTATGACACGAGATTAAAAGAACACCGAAAATATACGATCACTTCTTTCTAGAGGACGTGACACATCGAACGCGACGCGAAGCGAAGCAAAGATGACAGAAAAATTTGCATCCTTCGCTTCGCTTCGCGTTGCGCTGCACCGTAACCTGTCTACATTGCAGTCGAGTTACTTCTCATGTTTCATAGATTTGCCGGTAAAGTCGTTTGCGGAGTATGGTTGACAAGGGTGGTTGATTTGTTATTAGAAAGAAGTGATCGTATATTTTCGGTATTCTTTTAACCTCGTGTCATAGACATGAACATTTTTGTATTTCTAAAACAAATTTTATATCTGAATCCCCAACCACACGATTGAACTTCCGCCATTTTCCAAGTATAAAACACTCGTTTGTATTGGTTGATCGCTCGCTTCGCGTCTTGCCGCGCCGTATTGTTCGCGCGTGCTGATTGGTCAAAGTTCAATATTTTCATCTCCTTTCGCGCGGCAACGCGCATTAACTCGAGTAGCCGCACGGGAAAAGCTAGTCCAAGACACACAGTACGCGCGTAACCGCGCGAAGTTGCTTTTTAGTGCTTCGCTTCGTGTCGCGTTCAGTGTGTCACGGCCTATAGGCGGTATTTGAAATTGTTGATGGCGTATAATGGTTGGGTAGCGGTGTGATTAGATACCAGTCCTCTATTTACCACGGGAGGTGGCTAAATAGCGTTTTAAGCTGTACGGCTTAGAGGCTATACCGCGTAAACTTCGAAACCAGAAATTTTTTGTCAGAAAACTGCTAAGATTCCGGATGCTGCTAGTAAAATAAAAATTTTCTGGAATAAATAGCGGGGCGCACTCTTCCCCAGCCAGGTGTAACTGTAAGTAATCGGTAAGTTAACCGAGGGAAAGCTTCCAACAAGTCGAACATTTAATCGTGGGCTGGGTGGGAGCGGTGGCCTCGGCGCTAATTACTCCGATTAAGTTAGGTCCCGCCACCGTCGACGGTTTAAAATTTCGAAATTAAACGCACTCTAATAAATGCGTGCTCGACTGGCACGCATTTATTAGAGCGCATTTAATTCCCTAATCCGAGTCGGGATAACCACCACAACGGACCAATGTGGTACTCGGGTATGGCCAGAAAAATTATCCTTAGAATAAGCCGGGCGTTCTTAATCTCTTCTGTTCCGTAAATACCAGGGAAGTCCACCCACCTCTTGGCCTGTTAGGTGAAGGCCACTCACCCCCGCTCCGAATAATTTTTTTAAAAGCGCGAGATAAAATTACCAAGGAAATCATTTAGATTAAAATACCCTTAACCGAATAGAAAACGATACATTCCTTTTTCTTCTTAGCGCATTGAGTAATATAATAATAATAAATAAAATATAATTGGAAGTTTTCTATAAAGACGTGTCAGTGAAGACACAGACACAACTAATACTAATGTCATTTATTGTTTACATTTATAAGAGAAGAAAATGCCAGATTTAATTAGCCATGGGTGAAAATAAAGATAACCAATCGACCCCACAAATCTTTCCACGGACATCTAGGAGGTGGGTGGACCTCTGGTCGAGAGCCTCGGAATAAGCGCGTCCGAGGCGGATCAACCGCTGGCGGCGCCGGAGTACTGGCAGTAGTAGAGAAAAGGTGAAAAACCCAGTAAACGACCCAATTTTTGGCCAGTCGACTTTAAAGCCGGCGGCCACAGATATGGGAAGCGGGTGACTGTCACCCAGCCCAGCGGACTAGATTCTTCACTTTAACTGTGGAGCCGGCGGCGGATTTAGGGGGCCAGGCCCCACCGACCGAGACACGGCATTTTACCAGGTATTTAGCGGAGTGTGTCTGGCCTGGGTGGGCTAGACGCTCTAAATACGGCGGCGTTGGGGGGCGGGTAGATAAGAAAAAGGGGGTCGGTAGCCAATTAAAAGTAGGCCTAGATTTGGCGGAAATTTTTATTTATTTATATTATTATTTATAAAAAAAAGGAGGCGGAAATTTCTTGGGAAAATGAGGTAAAAGAAGAGAAATGATAAGTGCCGCTGTGGAGCCCGAGGCTGGTTTCCTTCTAGCCCAGTTGTTCTCCTAATTTTGGAATTTACTAACTCAGAATTGCGTCAAATTTTCATCGGCCATTAAAACACCAATGGATAAAAGTCGGCGGAACATTTGTCGTTAGACTAACTGGAAAAGATCCTTCTAATATTCAAACCTTTTGTTATTCCGTCAGACCGGTTATCGGTAGGAAGAGAAAAAATATTCCAAAAGACGCCAACCTCCTCGACACGACCCATTTATCGATTAATCGTCGGCCATTATCGTCCGAATAAACCAATCTACAACTACAAAAATAGGACGTCGAGTGGCGTACCAGACGTCGGCCAGTAACGCTATATGAGTCGAGTCCCGTATAGCTAGTCACCCGTGACCCATCCTTATCGGTATTTGGATGGTTGGCTAATACCTTCTCTTCCCATTCACCCAAATCCTTTCCTTTAAAAAGTAGAGTGCGATTAACCGGGCCACTTAGCGCCCAATGGTCGGGCACGCGGTGGCTTCAGCCGCCCGACGGAAACGCTACTTACCGGAAGTCCACGGTTATAGTCTGTCCATTCCGACTCGCCTCCCGGAAGCTAAAAATGGACGCGACCGTTCTGACTCGGCCTAGGGGTGAGGTACGCCGATAGGACGGTTAGATGATAGCGCTTTAAACCCGAAAGACAAATGGCCGCTGGCTATTTCCAACCAGCCAGATTTAACCGTGGTGCTGTCTGCCTGGCTGGAAACCACGCGCCTGAGACAGTTCGGTACCTAACTTCCTTACCTATCGCCACCCCTCTTCTGGCCGGTTCACTCTACAGCTCATGCGCCAGAGACGCGTGTTTAAACGCCGAGATCACCATAGCCACGGTAATGACTGGGAGCGCCTTCTTCGACGTCGAATTTTGACCCGGTAACGACTTCGATGGTCGAAAGCGTCGACCGCAACACCCGGTAGCATTTTTCCACATTAGTATCTACGTTATTTTGACCCGAAGAGTCGACTTCCACTCACCAATTCGGTCGACTTTAAAATTATAGTCGAGCGTCGCGCGTTAGTAGTAAGTAGCCGAAACCCAGACGACTGCTTCTCGTTCTACTTGGAAGAAATTCCATCTCTACCAATCTTTCCAAAGTTTTCTTTCGCGGTCTCGTGTTAAACGTGTCTAGTTCGAAACGTAAAATAATCTGATCTGTCTCTAATCGTGCGATAAATTTGAGTGGTCCGCACCACATACGATAAAATTTGAAGGGGCGCCTGTGTCTGGAACGTTTGGCCACGTTATCCTACGAGAGTTAGGCTTACGATGGTCCCAGAGGCGTCCACTCGATAACTCCAATCTCGAAATCTCTATCTTTCCAAAAAGTTTGCCATCCTTCGTACTCTTTTCGCCTACCTTCTAAACAATCAGTTGTTCCCATTTCTTTTTCCTGTCTATTTTTGTCTCCCCGCAGCCTAAATTATTTACCAACCGCGTATTTTTGTCACCATATCGAAGTAAATAAATAGTCCATTTGCGCCGACCAAGCCATCGAAATCGAAGTACAGCGCTACGTATAAATGAAAGTAGAAAGTGATGGGATGTAGGGTGGAGGCGAGTTAGGCTACGCCCTAAGTGCCAGCGTCCAGCGTGCGAGTGCGTGCCACTGTCTGTACGCACTACCATTCCGCCTATCACCAGGTGTCCAAGGTGTCAGCGTTCTTTTGAAGATGTGTACAGATGACGTCAAAGGGAAAACCAAGGACTGGCGAAAACTTCGTATATTCACCGAGATGGAAAATATTCTACTACATTACGAATATGAAATGCCTCGAAATGGAAATGCAAAGCATGATATTTTTAAAAAATTTGGGAGAATTTCATCATTTGTATGATGAAATGAGATCGGACGAGGGAAAATGTTTTGAATATTAGCACTAATAATTATACTATCTTAACCAGGTTGTTTAGATATATCGATTTAAAGATACTTTGTATAACTGATATATTATTGTCGAAAAATCTATTACTGTCAAATACTATGTACAGTACAATATAAGACACATCAAACAATAATTAAGATGGTTGTTAAAAAGTTAATATGATTTGATTAATAAAGTTTAATTAGCCAAGTTATAATAAATGTTATTTATAGAATCGGTTATTTTAAATTATTTTTTATATATTATTTTAGCATTATTATTTAAATATGTCTTTTTATGCATTTTACGTTTAAGCTACATAAAATTTAACAAAATATTTACTGCTGACTCCTGTTTTAATTGCAGTTTCATTCGATTTTTTATCTACATATTCTTTATTGTGATATTCTTTCCTTTTATGGTCCCATAATACAGGTTTTTCAAAAACTTCAAATATTAATAATTCAACAAAGGCCGCCATTTTTCGAAAACGCTTGAAAAAGCACGACTTAAAGGAAGCAGCGATCAAATTCAATTGGTAGTTGCATCCAACTCGAGAGTTCGACTCGCGCTACCTAGCGGCCGCTTGACGCTCGACGCTGTTACGTTGGACCTGAACATTTGAAACTATTAGTTTGTACTCTTTGACCGAAAGCTCGTGTACGCACGCTCACGCTGGACGCTGGCACTTAGGACGTAGGGTTACTTCTGTCGTGGTAGAGACTCGACTGCCTTCCCTCTGATGCGGTTTTGCTTCTTCTAGCTATCAAAGAATTTTTCCCAGGTCAGAATTTGACCCTAGTTGCCTTTTTCTCGGGAAATCCTACGTGCCTCTTGGTATATTGCCTCCCTATTGTCTGAATGTATCTATATATTTTTCTCTTTCTAT
Organism: Androctonus mauritanicus; assembly: GCA_011317285.2. Classification (NCBI taxonomy): domain Eukaryota; kingdom Metazoa; phylum Arthropoda; class Arachnida; order Scorpiones; family Buthidae; genus Androctonus; species Androctonus mauritanicus. Next base: position 7,374 of record WUQG02048340.1, read on the forward strand.
AGTTTTAATGTCCCTGCCACACCCGGTCGTAATCCAATTCCTATCGCGTCACTTAGTCTTGTCTACGAGTTTAATTTTATGTTTTAGAAAACAGAAGTCTTCCCTTTCGCAATAAGTTCACTATCCAGAGTTTATTATTACTTTTATCCGACAAGATTCAGAACACTTTCGATTATTGCTTTTCCCCAGTATAGAACTTCTTTCTTCCTAATTTATGATATACATGCAGATCTGGAAAGAGGATGGTGATGATTCATAAGCCACTTACAAAGGAAGTTATGTTCGACATTCCACATAACTATTTTAGTGGGAATTAAAATATCGCATACTTTAAATTTTTATAATGCAATAAAAATATATATTTTATGAAGTCTGAAGATGATTTGTTTTATGCAATTGTTTGCTAAATTTGGCATGTTCTGTTTAAACACTAAATATTTACCATTTTATGTTAACTAACAAAGGGCATTTATCAGCAGATGGTGATGAAGTACTGATTTATCAGAATTTACTATATTAATTGGAAATTCTCGATCTTTTCTTACCAATGGTTTCAAATGGTTGATTTCTTTTTTATAATACACAACGCATAATTTTCGTAGTTACACGAATGGCTTCAATAGTATGTCAATAACCTTGTTAACCGAGAGGAAAAGCTTCTTATTTAATTTTATCATTTTTAAAGCATTGATAATCATAGTAAATAATTTCTCCTCCTTAACCATGAATTGAATAACCGCAATATTTTTATCGGCGTTATAAAATCCTGTATTATAAGTATATCGCGTTATACTTTGGTTTAATATGCTATACATACACTGTGTTTTACAAAAAAAATGATCTGATATGTGAGAATTAATGATGAGACCCTGTAAAGTGAAATTAAACAACCTATGTATTTCATTATAGTGAGTCAGGAAATTATTTTAGGAAAATGGAGGAAATAGTGAAAATATTATTATTTCTCAGTAAATTGTGATTAGATTACATTTACGATCTGGTTTTATATTCCGAGAAATCAAGCAATAAAATTTTAATAATTTAATTGAATTATAAATAATTTAATTGTATAAGTACGTGAGAAATTTAATCTGTTATAAGAATGATGACGTGAATAACCGGTAATATAAAAAATGATCCTTCAAATAATTCGAGCATTGATTTTGCCGTTTAAAGCGATAAATTTTGCTCGCATAAGCTGAATGTTGATTTAATATACAGTATCATACAGAATTTTCATGAAGATACCTGCACATGGATTACCAACGTTTAGCCTTCTGCTGTACTCCTCGTAGGTAATAAGAGACTTCTGATAGTTTGATTGTTTGTGTAGTTTGATAGTTTGATTGAAGATTTGTTTGTAGTTTCATAGTTTCATTGTAATAAGTGACTTCTGATAGTTTCGTTGTTTTTTACAGGATAATCAGCCAACGATTAGAAAGTCGCTTTAAAAATTAGAAGCTGATTTTGCTACAAATATCAACATGCAATTGTGAGAATATTATGGATTTTACTTCCGTTTTATTTCTTTAGTTTGAAATTCATAAAGCAGATAATTCTTATTGTATGATATATACCGAGAAGTAACGGGAATTGCAACGCAGCAAGAGGCGTGTTTTGTAGTTACAGATTGTGTCGCTATGCGTTGTTAGCTTGAGGTTTTTCGCGCCAGTCTGCCTCGTGGCGCCATTTTCTATAGTATTGATCGTCCTTAGTGCTGGTTTGTTTTTGATCATATTGGCAATATCCGGCGATTTTTGGATCGCTGACCCCAAGGAACAGAAAGTATATGTGAAATTTTGTCTCTTGTTGGGAAAAAATGCAGCTAAGACCGTTGTTATACTTCAGCAAGCATTTAAGCATAATGATTTTGGTAAATCACAGGTCTGCGAGTAATTTTCCCGTTTCAAAAATAGTGATATATCAATTGAAGACCTGTCAAGATCTGGCCATCTTTCGACAAGCAGAAATGAGGGAAGTATGGGAAAAGTTCGAAAGGCCATTAATGAAGATTGTCGAAACGCTACTGAATAATTTCCGAAGAAACAAATTTGTCATAGAAGCGAATTTTAACAGAAGATTTGCGAATGGAGCGGGTGTTGTGCGTTGCATGCTTTCACAGTAACAGAAGGGCGATCGTGTGAATGTTTGCCGGGCCTTGAAGTAGAAACTACATAATGACCGACATTTTCTTGCAAAGAGTGTGACTGGGATGAGTCGTAGTGCTAATCGTTGGATATTAAGAATATCATCATAAACAAAGCAGTACTAAGAATGAACCACACTACAGAAAATTCGGCCACTTGACTAATTGGCGCGAAAACCTCACGACTAACCTAATCTAGCGACACCATTCATAACTACGACACACGCAGGAACTATGTTGCAATTCGGTTATTTTTGGGTATCTCTCGTATTTTCAATTGCTGGTTTGTTTGTTTGTATTGAGTAACCTTCTTAATGGCAATAGTTAGAACCATCAAATTTGGCATTATTTTCTAAGAGTTTTTCAGCCTAAGTAATTGACCTGTTTAATGATTTTTAAAATGAACATTTGTTATATAATTAAGTACAATTGAAAAAGTTTCATAGGATTTAGCAGTTTAATTAGTAGATGGTACTATATGTAGTCTACTTCTTTTAACTAAATCTAACAATATAGTCAATAAATAACTTAATTTAATCTTTTAAAATAATTGTTCAAATTCGGGATATCATAGTCACATCATCATCATGACGTAACTATGTGTAAAATCATAAGAGGATTTCAATGTATGACGTCACGATGACGTTGTAGAAGAAATGTTAATGCTGATTGTGAATTTTGTCGTCGGTTTACTCCCAAACAGATTGTGATTAAGGTAGAATCATCTCCGTTAAAGCTATAAAGCTAATCTTCATGTATATTAAAGCTCGCCTCAGTTTTCCGGATTGTCCGCGTGGAAACGCTTCGGCTTTCCACTCTTGAGGACCCGGGTTCGAGTCTCGGGTCCCACCCTTTGAAAATATTTATCATGGGGTCCGGGCCCGG
>WUQG02048351.1:0-10403 GCA_011317285.2 Androctonus mauritanicus
GGGTATCACCCCACGATGGTGTCACCCGGGTTTTTCACTGTGTTTTCGGTTTCATTTATGATATAGTTAATGGAAGACACAATTTCTCAGCAACTATCTATGGAATTACCATCAAATGAAGAAACTCAGTTAATACTTACATGGAACACTGAATTCAATAGGATAAATGAAAATTTATGGAAGCAGACAACTAGTAGTAGATATCTAAAAATAAACATACAAATAAACATAAAAAAGAGCTAAATAATATGAAAACATTATACACCAAAATTATAACCCATATGAAAATCTGAAGAAAAAAAGGAAAGAAGAAATTCAGAAGAAATTGTAGACCAAGGGGCTAGTAACAGCTCGGATAAATCTCAGGAACTGCTATATTCAGATATTCTAAGAAATCCAATAAGGAATGAGGGAGATAGTGGTACTGATCTACCCGTCAGAGGAGAAGGCAACACATCCAAAAGAACTTAAGAGAAAGTGTTGAAAACAAAATCGACATCAAGAATTTAACTATAAGTGTGAAAATAACAAGGCTGACAAAATTGGGCATAACAGTGAGCTGTCTTATACCAGATGACGCAGCCAAGTTTATCCATGAAATAAACAAAATCAAAGAAGTTTTTAATGCAAAAAAACCACGTTTGAAAAAAACCAAGAATACTGGTGTCCGGCATACCAAAACAATAGCGAAAACAAGAGCTTGCAAATAATATACGAAAATTAAACAAACATTTAATAACTAATGAGAACTCAACATTAAGGCCATTATTTAAGATGCCTAGAGTTACTAAAAATGGAACTAGATCATAGGTATCTACAGATTTAAGAAGAGAAATTTATAAAAATAGAGATAGCATAAGTTTGGGATGATATAGCGTAAGAATCAGAGAATCTTTTTTATATTTATCAAAAGTGCAATAAGTGTCACTCTTTTGGACATCTGTCCCGTGACTGCAAAGAAGAAATGCTATGTTCTTACTATTCAGATAAGGGTCATCAAGAATCAGAGTACAAGGCAGAGGCCCACTGTAAAAATTGCGCAAAATATAATAATAACTGCAGTAAAAGGAATGAAATGGTAAATCCAAACCATCCTACTTGGTGAAATAGTTGCCCTTGCCTAGATTTTCAACGAGCACTTTCAGAAGCAAAGGAGTAAAAATGGCAAACAACTTAAATTGGCTAAAATATCTAGATGGAAGTAAAGACATCTCTAGCCACTTGGAACTGTTTATAAAAGAAAATAATATAGACATTACATTTATACAGGAACCATACGCAACTAATGGAGTGGTCGGTTTTTCTACGGGCTTAAAGTGTTTATTCGGCAAATAAATTGACAGGAATTAAAATCAATAGAAATCTAATAACTTACATTTATACTTTAGGATAGCTCGACTCGTATAATGACTTGTGAACGATTGGAAATTGACAAAAAAAAACTCTAATTTTAAACTTACTTACATCCATCTGGTGATATTCAGGACCAATTGATACAAATGGACAATCTAATAAATAAAGTGAAAAATCCACTTCTTATGCTTGGACTCCAATGCTCTATCCCCTGTTTGATATGACACAAAACAGAATAGCCGAGGAGAGCACTTTTTGTATTTTCTGGCTACAAATAGTCTTATTGTCAGAGGTGGATTTAACGGATTTAACTGGGCGCGCGCCCGGGGCCCCAATATCGGGGGGCCTACAAAACCCCAACTTTACACATTTTTCTAATGCAATTATAATTACATAAAGTTTTCAATCAATAGTAAAATCCGATAGTATGTTTATATTTGCTTATTTTCATTAACAACCAAAGCCCAAATACAATGACAAACAATTACCGAATGCCGAATACGAATACTACACCGGCAACATTGCGAAAAATATGTAGTAATCTTCTTCATCTTTTACTACCCTTCTCGTATGTATTCTTAATACGTTTACATTCAACAAATAAAATATTTACTATTTTATACTTACAAAGGTTTCTCTTGCAGATTTTAATTTCAAGTAAAATTCTATACATTTATATTATATTAAAATTTTGTTGGAATAAAATATAAATAATACATAATATGTTTTATTTATTTAAAAATATGGTCAATATGTATTTTTATTCTCTTGATTCTCGCTTTTTTTAAGGGGCCTAATAATTTTTCTGCGCCCCGGGTGCAAAAAAGATATTAGGCCCCTTAAAGCGCTCTTAAAGCGCTCCCTTAAACCGCTCTTAATCCGTCTCTGCTTATAGTGCACAAAGGCAAAGCATTACCAACATTTTCAGACCTCAAGGAAATAGCTTTATTGACTTAACAATACTGACATAGTGCCAGCCATCTGATTTCAGACTGGAATGTTTCTGACATGGAATCACTGCCTCAACACAGGTATATAATGTTTAAAATTAATCTGCATAGAGATAATTTTAAATATTATCTCTATATCTTTTTGGAGATAACATTCCAAGAAGAGTTTCATTAACATGTTTTGCGTATTATTATATGATCGCTATGGTTGATAGGAACATTTATGCACTAAAAAAAGTTCAGAAAACACTCCAAAAAGTTATAGATTGGAGTAAAAACAATAAACTAGAATTTGAGCAAATAAAATACTACTAATGCTTATCACCAATAAAATCAAATTTAATAGACCAGAAATAACATTCTTAGGAGAGAGATTAGAATATAAAAAAGACGTTCAAATATCTTGGAGTATTCCTGGACCATAATCTCACCTAGCAACCCCAAATAAAGGAAGTTTTAAAGAAAAGGAAAGAATAATAAATTCATTTACTAGAATTGTAGCCCTTAAATGGGGCTTGAGGAGTAATATGATAAGAACGATATATTTAGGAACCGTTCTCCCCAAAATAAATATTCATGTCAAGTATGAGGCTATGTAGTAGGCAAAAAGAAAATCAAGGAATTATTTACTGAGATTCTAAAGGAATGCAGTAAATAATTCCTTGATTTACTGCATTCCTTTAGAATCTCAGTAAATATTAAAAGGCTATAGAACAATATCTATGAATTCAGAAATCCTGCTAACCAGCTAATACCATTAGACCTTAAAATAAGACAATTTTTGTGACTTTCATAATATAAAAAGGTGAAATCCTACTGGTTAATAATTCATACCTACTTTCCAACAGTAAGAGACAGATTAAAAGTTAGAGACATCGAGTTGATGCATGAATTAACTAAATTCTTAACAAATCACACAGGTTAAATAACTACCTTCCTCGTTTTAAGATTATTGACAGTAATAAGTGTAATTGCAAATCTGGACAACCAGATAATATTGAACATATAATTTATGACTGTCCACTATTCCACCGAGAACCGATTATAAATAATCTACAGGGAACTAGCATAGCTTGGCTATGTCTTCTAAACCTTTTGCTGCACGATACAACATTCAGCATATTTAAGGACTGTATTGTGAGAAGTTCCTCATATTATGGACTTGCAGTGTCATCTTAAGTACCAATGTATTTATTGTATATTACTAGTTTTAAGTATAGTTTTAGTTTCTTCTAGCTTTATATTTAGTTTAGGCTAGCTTTATTTTATTCTCCTGTTTTGTTTCCTTTTCTTGTTCGTTTATTTTACTGTTTTTTACTGTTTCTCTTGTTTTCGTATTCAAGTAGCAGCATGGTTTGTTATGGACAGAGGCTTAACTAGGATTTTAGCGCCCATGGCAAATATATAGCTTGGCGCCCTTGGACTGTTCTTAAGGCTAATTTACAATATCCCTTAAGAGATTCTGGCGCCCTTGGACTGTTGCGCCATTGGCAACTGCCCAAATGCCAACGCCTAGTTACGCCTCTGTTTATGGAGCCTCTTTTTTGCTCCTATTTCATCAGTTTGCTAGCTTTTGCTCTTCCGTATTTGTTAGGGAATATTTTTATTTACTTATAATTTTTTTATTTTTTGATTTGTTTATTTATTTTTAGTTTTTTATCTTATTTTATTATTATTATTAATTATTTTTTGACTTAGGTCTCACCAGTAGAATTGCCAGCTATGACCAGTGGTAATAATTATTAATGTCACATTTCCCAGACTCTATACAGTACATGTTTATCAATAATTTGCATACATTGGCTTTCTGAATCCACTCTGGCTTCTGAATCCACTCTAGGATCTCACATCTTTAGAACAGGGAAGAGCCTTTAATACCCATCTGATTGTTTTCCATAGAAAAAAAAGATGGTGTCACCTGGTGCAGGATACACCTCCTGCACCCCCTAGTGACGCTACTGGCTGACGCTGAAGAAGAGGGAGAAAAACACTTATTTGTCCATATTGTCTCTAAAATTATCTAGTTTGTTTTTGCCAATATCCAACGTTAACTTGAAATTTATTTTTAATTGATAAATTATGTTATTTAGATCTAGACTAATTTTAAAAGATATATAACTTCAAAAACTTGTAACAATAAATAAAAGTATGATGCTTTAGAAAGATTAAAAATATATGAAATACAGAATTTTGATTTTGATAAAAATATTTTCTATAAAATTTAACGTTAATCGGAATAGTTATCAAAATACATTTATGACCATATAATATTATTAAATTGAAAATTGATCATTGATATCAATAACCTTTCAGATATCTTAATAAAAAGGTTCGATATTGGAAAAATCGAGGAATTCCAACTTCAATAAATGGCATTTGGACTATTATATTTGGAATATATATGTTTATGAACAAGGTAAGATTTATATTATAAATAATAATGTTTATCGTAGAATATAATGTTTTATAACCTATTGAAAATATTTTAAAAAATCTTCCTCTATAGGTATTCCATAATTAAAACAATTTTCACTAACAAATTTCGAAATACTGTAATTTAAATCATTGACTAAATGCATATTTAATAAAATTTTCTCAGAATTTCCGCATTTTAACCCAGAAATTTATGATATAAATTATTTTTCTATCATTTAAAATTAATATTTTAATTATTTCAAATTAATTTGAAACTGTAGAACTTCGAGACCTTGCGGAGCGGTACAATATCAAGCTCCAGATCACAGTTCACCATCAGCGTGCGACACTAAACAAGCAGGCGTGGCCTACGAGCTGTATGGGACTTTTATGTGAGTAAGGACGGGAGAATGAACTTTGCATAGCACTTACGACTCAGAGACTACGGTTTAATGACCAAACTCATTTTTATTATGAAAGAGATTCCTTTACATATACAAATGCTGCGACGTTAGGCTTAATGTCGCTGTGACGGAAGGATAAATACCTTGTTCTTGTCTTTAACACAAGAGATCACTAGGTAGTCTTGTTAGAAAATGTCATCTAACAAGACTACCTAGCCTATGTTTGAGAAACACACGACAATCTTTAGTTCTTATTTATCCGTTTTTAATCCACGCCAACACAGAACAATAGAACACTATCAAAGAATTATTACACAACTGGCTTATGATAATTTCGGAGTCTCGGCTGAGATGAGGATGAAGATTCACTTCAGATCATGTTGAGTGAATGCTTGACGATTTGAGCCACCGAGATTAACCTCCGACCTTTGTTGAGGGCAAACTGCTCGTGCACTTTTTCTCTTTTGTCTCGTCATATTCTTCCTCTTTTCTAAACCGAAGTCTATCTATATATAGATGTATTTATGCATCCGCTATGCAGATAAGAGATTTCCTGCGGTTATGGGGCGTATTTAATCGGGTAATTAGCGAATGTCCCGTGTTAATCTGGCTTCTCTTTTTCCTAATTTGGTATTGATATAAAACTTATATAAGTTTTTGCTTCTTTTAACGGAAACGAATTTTACTTCATTATTGATAAGGAAATAAAACTTTTTAACAGAATTATAACAGTAGGCCCTAATAGGTGACAATCTTGGTTCATTCGGACCGAGTTTAGGACAGACATGGGGGTTGGTAACGGATCAGATCTTTAAAAAAATCATTGTAGCCAATGATATGAAATTTATGAGTTATTTGTGATGATAAAATATCTTATATGTATAACTTATAGTACTGTTTAGTTTATTAAATAACAGATGTGGATTTATATATTTGTTTTGCTTTCAATTTGCATAGACTGTATACACGAGATAATAGAATTATTTGCTAATGATGTACTGTACAAAAACTGTACAGTATATACTCGTATAAGGTCAAAGGATTACGAGAACCTCATATCTAGAAAATCCATAATATGGGACACATGGATTTCCTAGATACAATGACGATTGAATATATCATATTAAAATTAATAAGCTTATATTAATAAAATATTTATTTATCTTTTATTTCACCTGAAAATAACTTTCATATCGAAAGCATTATACAGTACAATATATAAACAAATAAAAATTATCTCAGCAACAAATGTAAAATAATAATGTAATAAAAGAATAAATTTCTCGATTGAGTTGAGACCTGAAATGTAACTGATTTCTATTTACATTATTTTTTGTGGGAAATTTGTATTTGAATATAAACAATTCTTGCTTACATGAGGTTTTTCTGGAACATACTGTAACATCAGTATTTATCAAACAATACCTATATCCAATATCATTGATTTAAATTAATTTTCTGCTATATTTAGTATACAAAATTTATTATTATATGAAATAAACATGTTAATTTCTATCATACTATGACAATTTATACGACAAATGATTACTTTATTATCGCAAGGTCTAATTATCGTTACTGTCTTTATTTCTCTGTTTTCTATGTAATAATCCATCGTGGGATATTATCATGTAAAATTGCCGTATTGTTCTATATATTATACAGTATGAGGTCTGGAAGACTCACCAATAACACTCTCCTAGATTAGCTGTTAAAAAACTGGATTAACTGTCATTTTTATATCTATTTGAGATCTGAACGATCATATTTTATTTCAAAATTCGTTTTAAAAAAATATTTAATTATTTGTCGCCATATTTTGCAAAAATTGTAAAAGGAAATAAGAGTCAGAAACGTCAACAAAAACGGAAGAATGTCCGCGGATGAGGAACCTCTTTTCTAAACTTCTGCTCCACGTCCCACAGTCAACGATTATCCGCCAAAGAGAAGTATAAAACTCTTCAGGGTTGTGTTTCTGGTCAAGAAGTTCGACGCTCTTGGTCAGCGGCGGTTCCCGTCGCGTCGCCCCTGCTCAGGGATCCGACGTCGACGTAATGTCAAAGTTCTAATATGTGAAAGATCAAGTTTACGTTGAAGAAGAAAATAAGAAATAACTTAATAAAGAAACAAGAATCATTGAATTCTCGAAAACACGACGGAACAGGAACTATTACTCAGATAACCGCATAAAAGAACAAAGTCAAAGGAAATCACCTATATCGAGATAAAAACGACTGAAATTTAATTGAAGTTCAATCGTTTTTATCTGTCTACTTTAATTGAAGTTTATTTGAATTATTAAAACACTTATGAATTTATAGGATATCCTAACGCAGATAAAATACATATGTAACAAAATATATTTTATGTTATCAAATGAATAATAAAGAAAACATACTAAACGCAAAAATTTGTGTACTCATGAATACACACAAATTTATTTTAACATGGGGAAAATTGGTATAAGTGCGGAAAAGAATGTTTTATTGATAGGAAGATGGGCTTAAATTGTGCCTGTCCCTCAAAGATATGGCAGTCTGGGTATAGCACATTCTCCTTTTGAACAAAATATCAGAAGTTGGATGGCGAGCTCAGAAAGCTTTTCTCTATAAGAAAATTTCTGAGAAAAATAATGTTATAACGAATTAACGTTTATAACGATTAACGTTAAATGTGACAGGGAAGTAATTATAATAATAATTAAGGCTGATTTTGTGTAAAAACAGATAATTCATGTTAATCATATATTATATTATATGCTGTATATTTAATATTCGAAGTTTATTTCTGTTTAATCTTTTATTTTATCTCAATTTTGTTTCATATTTAAAACACAATATATATATTTAAAATTATTGCTTTTTAATTTTAATTATGAATTTCACATTATTGTTACAGCCATTACATTTATTGCTAATGGAAGAGTATAAAAGAAATGGCCGCATATACGGGTAAGTCCAATATTATATCATTTAAAGTTTTATAATTTAAAATCAAATTTCGATAGTTTTCCATTTAATTGTTTAAAACAATAAAAGTGTTTTTTTTTTTATTTATTTATAGAAGCGTTATGGGTATTACACCACAACTTTCAATAGCAGAACCTCATATCTTGAAAAATATTTTAGTTAAAGATTTTAATATGTTCCATAATAGAATGGTAAGTTTTAACAATAAAATTTTAATAATTAGGAATGGATATATACATTTAATGTTCGATCTGTGTAAGCTATCTAAATTAATAAGGTAAACTTCCTATATTTTCATGTTTTATGAATGAAATTTTCTCTTTTTGTTACTTTATCAGAAATTTATAATTTTTATAACGATTTTTTATAAAACATTCATATCAAATATCATTTATAATCCATATTTCTATAGTTATTTAAAATTAAGATATTAAATTACGATCTTTGTAATTTTAAACAGTACTTCGTATAATAACAACTAACCTTTAATTTTGAATATCATAAAGGAAGAGGAGTTATGCGTAATTGTTTAAAAAATAAATACTGTATTAATATTATTCATTACATCCCATTATTACGAAATCGTGATATCAAATAACAGTAGTGTTTGTGTCGTCATCCATTGTTGTATCATTGTGACGTCATATCTGTGCGCCTATGATATCACCTGAATTCGAATATCATTCTGAAGAATTTAAATGAAGGTATTTTCGTTGCCATCCCAAAATGTCCACCCTTAGTAAGATCTCGATTCAGAATAGCCTATGTTCCTCGAGAGATCGAGGAAAACCTTTATGCATAGTTTCTTACTGAGGGATCAAAGGATGAAGTACCTTTGATTCCTCAGAAATCAAAGGTACATCAATTTCCGAAACAATCGGAAACTACATCTTTACGTATATATCTATATATATATATAGATAGAGAGATAGATATAGATAAATTTATATTATTTCATCATTTTTAGCCTACTTATTTAATTTTTTTGTCATATGGGATTTATATTTTCTGAAATTTAAATATTATCTTTTATTTAAGCAGATTAAAAACACATTTATTTGTATTTGATGATTTATTTTATCAACATTTATTAGTTAGCAATGCCAATAGAAATTTAGAAAAGAGCAAAATCAATTTTCTACATTAAATATTACTCATTGAATTAATAAATACTGTTCTTAGAATATTTTTGAATTTGCTCTTTTAATTTATCAAAATAAATTAAAAAACTTAAATGGTATTTAACGTTTCCAGAAACTTAGAATAGGAAATCCAATGTTCGACAAAATGTTGAGTCTTCTTGAAGATGAGGATTGGAAAAGAATTCGATGTATAGTAAGCCCAACGTTTACCAGCAGCAGAATGAGAAAAGTAAATAAATTTAATTAAAAATATAAAAATTATCGAAATTATATTTTATTAAGTTTGAATACTTACTTTGTTATTCCTTTTCTTTCAATTTATTTTTTTTTATTTAGAAAATATTTAATGATACTAAAATAATCATGTGATTGATAATTTTATTATTGTAAAAATACATTTTAATATTATAAAAGTAATTGTGAATTGTTATAAACGTATAAACATTCGTAAAAATACACAGCTGAGTTATAAACTAATATTATAATTTGCCTTATTATCCAATTGTTTTTATTGTTTCTTTTTTAAATCAGTTTTAGAAGAACATCTAAGAAAAAAGATGGATTGAAATTCTTATACTTATTTGTTTAGTATATTTTAACTACTTTTGATTTTAAAATTATTTTTCTATAGGCTATAAAATATTATATATATATATATATATATAATTATTTACTTATTTATTAGAATACAATATTACACAAAATTACTAATAATATCCCTTTCAGATAGAATTTCAAATTCTAGAAATGATCCAAATTTCCTTTATATCTGCTATTATTTATATGCAAAATAAAATGCAATATTCTTATATTGATACCTACTATATCGAGTATAAAATTTGATACAAATTCATCTGAAATTAATTGCTTTTCAAATGCAATTGTTTCAAGAATACGTTTGATAATTAAATCCACGATTAACAGCAATTAGTTTTGAAAATGTAGTAATTTTCATTCTCTAGCATATATACAGAAGAAACAAAAATGTGTAAACTTTCAAAAAAAATTAAACCTTTTAAATCGAAAGTAATATGAGAATCTGGAAGTTAAAAAAAAATGTATGTGATGTGCTCGAGACCGACGGACGATAACGACAGGCGTTAGGCCTAAACGGTGAACGACGGCGCGTTGTGGGTAAGGATAGGTAATGAGGCGACAGCTCCAGAGATT
>WUQG02048362.1:0-10403 GCA_011317285.2 Androctonus mauritanicus
ATTTGTCAAGAACTGTACACAATTTCGTATCATCATTTGGATTGTACTTTATATTAGTTTTCCTTTCAAAGAATAGACTCTGTCGTCAGCTACTTCAGAATCCAACACCATTGCTGAACTACTTTCGAACGATGAAAAAGGGTGGAGTTAATCATTCGGCCAACAATAACAATTTCTTGCTAGCGAAATTTATTTACAAGCAAAAGAATAGTAAATTGCTAGCCAAAAATCTTAATCATCTTAATTACTATGATTAGAAGCAATTCAATTACATATTTTATGGTTTAAATATTACAAAATACTTCCGATTTTGAGTACTATTTTGCACGGATGCATGAGTAAGGTTATAGCAAACAGACTATAGATGAGATATGCATGGTGAACTCTAAGGAATATGTAATAAGTGCTGTGGCAGTAACAGTTAGTTAAATGAAAATAAATAGTAAGAAGGGAAATGCATAGTGAAATGATTAAGATTACACTTACTGCAGCAGAGAAAAAAGTATATCTGAGGATGCTAAGTATAAATGTAAATTAATTTAAGTTCAAGAAAGAGGATGCATGAGTGATAAAAGCATAAAGAGAGAGAGAGAGGAAACTGCAGTGTGATTTTTGAATGGAACAAAAGGATGTTTTGATGTATGTGAGAAATTTGAGATGAAAATAAAGTTGAAATGTTATCAAAAATAGTGATGGCAAGATGTTGTAAGATAAATCTAGGATAATTATAGATAGCAAAATTATATTCATGAGTAACGTATCGCTGACAACTGCTCTTTACAGAGTAAAGTGAATTCAACTTCTAATTAAGCACTAACGTCTTAGAATTTGTAAGTTTGAGCTGAGGATGGCTAACGAGGCCGAAAGCGCTCCTCTAGTCAATAAAGATGCAATTTTTATATGTGAATAAGTGTAATAGATCTGCTCGTTAGTGCTTAATTAGAAGTTTAATTCACATATATTCGTGAGTTTTTTTATGCCTACTGCAGAAATGAATGAGGACAGGAAAAGGATGAATGCAATGGATGACTGAGGATAAGAAGCAAAATCAATGTGGAAAAGGTTGCAATTATGACTAATAATTGAAATCTAAAAGCTCTATTATAGAGAAATCTTGATTCAGATATTAAAGTATGGTGAAAAGTTTGTTGTACAGTCAATGTGGCACCTATGTAAGTTATGCTGAATAGTATAGTTTAAAAGGACAGAACTAATGATTTGATTGTCTCCCACCTACAAACAAAGGAAAGAGAGAGGAATGCAAGAAGGCTCTGATATTATGAATATGTATCCCTCCATATTCCATAAATCATCTACAACTCAATTTCAGAACTTGATGATTGATTAATCACACTAATAAAATTTATTTTAGAAAATAACTACTTCACTACAGAAAAAAATTCTACAGACAAACTAATGACATTGGAATAGATCAGTAATTGGCCCAAATTTGCTGAAATTTCTATGACTAACATTGGGAAAAAATTAAAATCATCAAAAGGCATTGAAATCCTTACAAGATATGTTAACAATATTTTCATTATTTATGACAATAACATCACCACATTAGAATATTATTTTAAATAAAGTAAATTTACTAACCATAGATCTAAAATTTAAGGCTGAACCAGAAAAAAAATAGTTCTTTACCATATCTTGACATTTTATTATCACCAGAAAAATCTCTCAATCTTAAGTTTTCAAAATATAAAAACCTTATAACATTAATAAAAAAAATTATAAAGCATAACTCCTCCTGCCCAACATACATAAAAAAGAATATTTTGAAACGGAATATAGGAAAATTCTAAACAGATCTATCTAAACTTTCCAACAAAATATAGATTAATTTTACTGAAAAAAATGCTCCTTAACAATTTTCTTCTTAAAACAATTAACATATGGGAAAATAATTATTCAAAATGTAGATTCAATGTTAAATTAAAAAAGCAAAAAACTACTATAGATTCCCTTATATTAAAAACATTTTTGAACTCTTACAAAAATCACTTAAAAATTCTGAAATAAAATTAGCATTTAATTTAAACAATAAAATAAAACATATAACTTACAACCAAAATTTAACACATTACCACAAATATTTTTAACAAAGCAGGAATTATATACAAAATCCAATGCAACTGCCCAAAATCATATGACTATATAGAAAAAACAAAATGAATCTTAATTACCAAATATAAAGAACATGAGCATACTATTAAAGTGAAATATAATACATCACTAGATTAGATCCACAGCCAAAAACTTAACTTCAGTTTTAACAAAGAAAAAACCATAATTCTATACAGAGATAAAAATAGTTACACCAGGAAAATAAAAGAATATATAGTGATTTTGTATCATATAGTAGATATGTTTGCTTCTATATTTAAGTTCATTAAGTTGTTATTATTTTTAACAATAGCTATCTATTGTTAAAAATAACAACAAGTTAATGAACTTAAATATAGGAAAAAACATATCTAATATATGATACAAAATCACTCACCTTTGCAATAATACATAACCTCATACAATAATTACAAACCACTTGTCAAAACAAAAAACTGAATGAGTCTTTTCAGTTTGAACAAAAACACAATTGTTCAAACTGAAAAGACTCATTCTTTTAATATCTTTGAATGCTACAAGATGGATGAAATGTATCATTACAAGTTTTTATTAATATTATACCACTACCATCATCATTATCTTTTCAAACCATTCAATTTTAATAGTATGTAAACCCTTTTTATAATTACATAATATTTTTTTGCATTGTAACCTTCACCAAATTTTATTATCTATAGATTGTTCTAAAAACATTCATATAAAACAAACTGAAGAGAGGAGAAAATCTCCCGAATGGATGGTTACAAAAATAGATTTTATTTGTTAATTTTCATTTTGTGTTAACTGTTGCTACACTGCATGAATACTCATTTGTTAGAATTTCAACACAATGTAGGATTTTCACAGTATCCATCTACCTTTTAATTTTTATTTCTAAATTAATTACTGGTAATTTTATTTTGAAAAAATTATAAAAAGAAATAAAATTTAGAATTTTTTAAAAATTCAATGATTAGTGATTATTTTTAATATTTTATTATATTAATTGTAATCTAACAACACAACAAAATTAGTTAAAAAAGTATAGTTATGTTTAATTGTTTTAAATAAAAATAATTTAAAGCAGTTTGAATTATTCTACTTTAAGAGTTAATTTCTTTATATATGTTTAAATTAAATTGGAAAGATGGATTTAGAAGATAAAAACTGATAAATCAAAAATCTACACTAGAAATGTTATAGTATATATTAAACGTACTTATCTGATGTTTTATATAAGTTATGTTCTTGAATATATTTAATTATATCATCTTGTATCAAATATTTCACACTTTCTCCTCGTCTCAGTGCTCGTCTATGAAAAATAATTTTAACATAACTTCTATTAATTACTTCTAATAAACATCATTTCTATTAAATATAACTTACCTTATACGTGTAGAACTTATTTCATTTGTTATCCACTCAGTTACAATATGTATATTTCTCTATTTTGGAAAAATAAATAAATTTTAAACTCCATCAAAAAATTAAGAACAAAGAATTTAAAAATTACAAATAATTTATGTTTATATAATAAAAATTTATAAATAATCTATAAAATATAAATTTAAATAAATACCTGATATCTGGAAAGAATATCAGATTCATATATAAAACGATGAGGATTAGTTCCTTCTCGTGTTATAATTACAAGTCCATATTTTTCAACAATTTCAATAACCTTGAAAATTATAAATCATTTTAATGTTGAGTACATTCAAAAAATGTAATTAATTCAATGATATAATTATAATAAACAAATACCCACATCAGTTTCTTTCCAAACATTAGAATTTCCAAAGGATTCAAGTAAATCAGCTCCACACAGTAATTTCACTTGAATAGGATTATCATCATTACAAAAGCAAGACTGGTTGTTCAGATTATTAACTGAAAATAATTAAACACTATATTTTTTCATTAGACTTGTACAAATTTGCTGTATATGATACACCAGTATATTATGCATTACTAAACAAATTTTTACAGGTATCTAAAAAGATAACACAAAACAGGTAAATGTATAAAATACATAAATAAAAGTCCCATAAAAATATCAAAGATATAGCACACCTTCATCTTAAAACTAAATTTAAGACCATGTTTCTCAAACTGTGTTCTGCAAACGAATTTTCAGGGTTGCACAAAGAAAAGAAAACAATCTCCTCTAAAGTTTTAGTTTGAATTATATCTATTTATTTATGTCAGAGCGAATTTTCAATGGTCACATTAACCAAGAAAAAATAACACAATAGACTAAATTTGACATCAACTTTAAGATTATCTTTAACCAACATTGAACCAAATATTGAAAATTTATACAAGTCAATGCAATATCACCCTTCCCGTTAAATTCTTAAATTCATGAATTAATAGTTATGTTTTTGTTATTGGTTTTATATCTAATTCCTCTAATTTTGGAGTCTCTCTGGATGGAGTTTGGTGATCCTGATCCCATTTTCACATCTCTCTATCAGAAGAATTATTCATGATGCTTTCTAAAAAAGGATGAAAATTTTGTTATTGGATTTGTTAATAATTTTGTTTTTATTTTGTAACTGTTTTTACCTTTTGTTTTTCATTAAATATGAATTAGTATATATATATTTAATTTTAAGATAATTTTTCTTTTGTTATTTTTTCTTATAAAAACAATTCAATGAAAAAATTTATTTTCTTTATTGCAGTTTTTTTACATAAAATATCTGGAAGACCTTGAAAGTTCTTGCATGTGAGTTTTCTTTTTTTAATTTGACTACAATAACCTCACTTCTTTTTTTAGAAGCAGAATACACAAAAAAAAGAGGAAGATAATAATACGACCATACCCATATGACAACTCATATTTTCAAAAGGGTTCCACTAAAACAAAAATAAGTTGATAGGGTTCCATAGTGCTAAAAAGTTTGAGAAACACAGATTTAAGAGTTACCATAATCCAATTAGGTAAAGTATCATAACACATCCCCCATAACACTACTAACATATGTTTTAAAATTACAGGTATCATTATCCATCATATCAAAAAAACTATAAACAAAACCAATTACAGTAGGAATATAAAACTAATTTATAATTATACTCCTATTTTATTTACAAGTTTCAACATATTAACTATGAGTGAGTATTAAAGATTCACGGTTACAACTACAAATTAATACTAACACTACTAACATATTTTTTTTGTTACAATATCATCATAAATCAAGGCTAAAGTATTATAAACAAGACCTACAATAACAAGTATAGCATACTAGTTAGAGTTTAACTTTAGTTTATTTACAGGTTTCATCACATTAACAGAGGACTATTCATTACATTAAAGGTAAATATTAAACATTTATAACTAATCAAATTTTATTTACAGGAATCATAAATAGCAAGCATTACATAAATGTATATCTATAAATACAACATATATTAAACACTTTGCTTTTTTATTAACTACAGTTCCAAAAAAATGAAGCACTACAGCAATTATATTAGAGGTCTAACGTGGTATAACATTTTCGGACTGTTTAAGTCCCTCCTCAGTACCATATATACCTAACATATACTGTTACTATTGAACAAGTTCATATGCATTCATGGAGAATGCAAATGAACTTGTTCGATAGTAACGGTATATGTTAGGTATATATGGTACTGATGAGGGACTTAAACAGTCCGAAAATGTTATAACACGTTAGACCTCTAATACATTTGCTGTAGTGCTTCGTTTTTTGGAATTATATCTATAAACCCAATTAATAATAACAATAATCATTAAAATCTGCAACCAATCTCACCCTTCCACAGCAAATAGAATATAAAAATATAAAACCAAGTTACAAAGATAGTAGGCTAAGGTAAAATTTTTTGCACATGTGAAAAAGATAGTTATTAATATATGTCACACTCACATCAGTGTGTGACATGATGTCAGAGTGACACCATGCAGTATTCAAACAGAATGTTTGAAAGCATAAATAGAATGTTTATTTTCTTTCCAATTGGAAAAAAATAGCATATATGATTTCAAATTCTTCAAAATTTTTAACAACAACATGCAGTGTTACACTTTCTCACAGCTGAAGGATCAGCCTTGTTGAAATTCACTGTTGATTGTCTGTAATTTATGAGAATGATTGATGTTCACACAAAACCATGCATAAATAATGATACTTTATTACAAGAAGCATAAACTATTATATTACACTATTCTTTTCATTTGAATATACTTTAATATTTTAGCATGTATAAGAAATAAATTATCAAATTTCTGGAATTCAAAAATCAGCCAAAATTTCTTTTTTGGCAGTAATGTGAAATAGTTATTCAATTCATGAATTTCTGATTTATAAATAATTTTGAGATACACATTACAATTAAGAGAAGAATGTAGCTTTATTTAACCTATCATTTTTGATAAGTATTATTCATTATTAAAAATAAATAAATTTGCTGTTTTGCCAAAAACTAAATTTAGTACATATACCACATTAGTAGTTTCTAATATTTAAACTGCATAAACTACTATTGTTAATACTTATAAGAATTAACCAATAAGTACTTGGTCAATTCTTATTCAAAAGTAATTGGTTAATGTACTATACTGCAATAAGTGCTGAATTCTTATAAGTATATACCACATTATTTATTTAATAAAAACTTAGAATTATGATTCTCTTTACCATTTGCATTTTCAAAATCCAACCTCTGCCTTTTTCGGAAACTGATAGAATTATCATTAGCATCTCTGGAATTTAATTTTGCTTGATGATGAGCCAGTACTTTAACTGTCTCCACCCAGGTATCTTGGTCACTTTCCCAAGTATCCAATCTGCATTTGAAAAAAATATGTATATATAAAAATGAATTAAGAGAATAATCTGAAAAATAAAATTTCAATTGCTATTAAAAATTAAATTCTCATTTGACTCACTTGATCCAATCACTTGACTGGAGAGCCAAATTTACCATAGCACATCTATGTTTAGCTGAAATTAATCCGGTTTTCTTGTAGCCATCATTTACTGGTGAGATAATGCCACCAACTACTTTAAACCGTCCAGTGCTGTGAAGATA
Organism: Androctonus mauritanicus; assembly: GCA_011317285.2. Taxonomy (NCBI): domain Eukaryota; kingdom Metazoa; phylum Arthropoda; class Arachnida; order Scorpiones; family Buthidae; genus Androctonus; species Androctonus mauritanicus. The sequence continues at coordinate 7,183 of WUQG02048362.1, forward strand.
GTCTCTGGCTAATTCTATTAAAACAAAATAAAAAGAAAATTTAATATAAAAAGATATTTTTATTTAGTACAATTAATAGCTAGTTAGGATATATATATATATATATATATATATATATTTTATTTAAGCATATTGTTACATAAAATAGTTTTACATTCATTTTTCATTACAACTAGATAAACTATCTTTGCTTCTTTGACGAACAATTATTAAAAACACTAAAACACTAAGCAAAGTAACCAAAAAATTTATTGTGGTATAGCACTTTCGGACATTATGAACTGTCCCTCATCAGTACAGTTCATTACACCTTACAAAAATTATTAAAAATAAAAAATGAACAGTATTGATGAGGGACAGTTCATAATGTCCAAAAGTGCTATACCACAATAAATTTTTTGGTTACTTGGCTTAGTGTGCTAGTGTTTTTAATAATTGTTTTCATTACAAAAATTTATACAACAGTCTAAAATTATATCGATTATGGAGTGCACACATGCATTCTATATAATATGAGTGACATTTTTAGAGATCTCTAATTTAGCTCAACCAAATTCAATGAGGCTTTTTTCTTTATATGCAACATTTTACTACATGATGTTTATACTAATACATTGAATGCCATGGGCATGGTAAATTATAATCTCTAATACATTTTAAAAGAAGTGATCAATCATATTCCTTTTTAATTTGGCAAATGAGATATTCCTATGTTTAAGGAAGGTTACATACATCCTTTAAATTAATAATAATATTGTTATAAATACTTTCTTGTATATAATCCTTATCTACTGAATTTTTAGTAAAGTGGAATTATCCCAATCAATTTCAATGTTTCTCTCAAAGGCAGTGCTACATAGTTCATATTATTTTTGCCTATTGCTATGTCATGTTTGTGTTGCCAAATTCTTTTAATTAGTTGTTTTCTAGTAATTTCTATATATTTCATGTTATTATCAACAGTGTCATATATTGGGATCTAGTATACTCCAACTTGTTCTTCGATTGGTCTGACCTCTTTTTCATTCCTAACTTTATTCCATACTATGAAGTTCCTTCTAGTTGGCACTCTTACATTATATTGTAAGAGTGCCAATTAGAAGGAACTTCATCAAACCTGATTTACATTATATTGTAAATCAGCCTCGATTTTATTAAGCATAATATGTTCTGGTATACTTCCAATAAACAAGGTATTTCTATTATTTTCATCTTTCTTGTAGATATTTTCCTTATTCACAAAATGCTTCATTTTTATTTCATTATTAGAGAGTTTTTACTATAACATTCACTGGCTATGATAAATTTCAAAATCATATGAGTGAATATGGTAAAAGTAAATAGCATTCATTAGTTTCCAAGTCATTTTGACTGATCTTGGTTATAGTAACAATAAATCCTTGTATTGCATGATAATGGAAGAATTGCAAAATGTTTTCTGAGTTTGGTGACACAGAGAAATAGAAATATTAATGATACCATTTATTTATATATATTAATATATAAATAGTATTATTAATATTTAAATTCATATATTTTATTTTATTTACATTGATATATTAAAGCAGCAAAAACATATCTCTGAAATACAGAAGATTTAATTTAGGAGAGCTGTGTTCTAAAGAGGCAACAATATTTCATATTTGAAAAGCAAGATTTAGAGATTGGCAGATACATTAGACATATCACCAGTGATAAGTTACAAGTCTTTTTTACTAGTAAGGCTGTTTGAATTGTATATGGATAAATTTCAGCCAATGCCTATTCACATCTATGAAAGGCATCTCTCATGATATATCACTTTTAATAAAAGTCCTAAATAAATTTATCTATAATGATAAAAAAAACTATGCCCTTATCCCATGTAAATCACAAAATAGACAAAACATTCAAATCTAATCTTTTTTAAAAGTGCAGTTAGCAGATTTCATAATGAAAGAGTGCTTTCCAGCTGCACAACATGAAATGAATGAAAATCTATTCTAATAATTATTAGTTGCCAGAAAAAAATTGTATATAATGAAACATATCATATAATTAGTATAAAAATAGAGAAACTAAATGAGATAACAATGGTAGTGAATCATTTTTTTCATGGCCTCACTAGACAAAATAATAACTTCAACACCAAAATCTGAAATTTACAAATATTATTTATGAATTTTATTTATACTAACCAATTAAAATTGGAATTATAAACAATTAATTACTACAAATATATTGTAACTCCACTATAAACAACACTGAAATATCTGTATTTAATGAACACCACTATAGCAAATAACTTGTTTTATGATCTAATTTTATGACAGGTAACACACCATCCAACTTTGATACTGCTGCAAGCACACCAAATTTGAATTCCCATTTTGTACTGTTCATAACAATCCACAACTTTTGAATTGTGTGTCAGTTAGGATCATTATAATATTGATTATAGTGACTGTTACAATGGAGAGTATAAATAGCGACAAGATTCACTGTCAGTGCAGTTGAAGTTAAGAGTTGACAGAATAAACACGTTAAGTCTCCTGTTGCTATCATTTCCTTTCTTTGTTTTATTGTGCCATGATTCATAACATTGGTCAAGCTTTGTAATTTCAGCTGCCTATGTATGGAGTTTGATTTTTTCGATTCAAAGTTCAATATAATATACTACATTATGAAGTATGTTTAGTAATTTGGTGTAACACAATGTCAAATAAATGAAAAATTCTGGACTTAAGAACAAAAATTAAAATCTAGATGAAGTGATGTCAAAAAAACAATCAAAAATAGAGACTACAAATGCCTATGGAATTCTAAAAAGTTCTTTGTCCACAATTTTGAAGAATGAGAAAAATTTGCAAACAGCAAATTTGGTGTGAAAAGTAGTGTAAAATGTATATGTATTGGTAATCATCTTGATGATGATGAAACTGATTACATGGTTATAGCAAGCATGTGTCCAGTAGATATCAATCTCTGGATCATATTATAACAAAAAGCATAGAATTTCATTTTTGCATTGGTGTAACAGATTTCAAAGTTTAACAATGGTTGTCTAGACTGATTTAAGACTTGCAATCAACTTGTTTTTAGAAAAGTGTGCGTGAAAGTGTAAGTATTGATCCAAACATAAGTAGATGATTGGATAAATGATATACTACTCAGACTTTGTGAAGGATATGTCCCATGTGATATCTTCAATACTGATGAGATAGGTTTATTTTATAAACTAA